>VZTR01023301.1:67726-78248 GCA_013400775.1 Chaetops frenatus | reverse complement strand
TTTAATAGTAGCTGCAAAACCTTTCCAGGTACGTTACATGACAGACAGACAGATCAGGGCACTGTTGGAAGGAAGACCTGGGGAAGGTCTAAAGGTGTAAGAATGAAAAAAGAAATCTTCACTAAACAAACACTGGGTGAGTGGGTGGATATGAGAAAGGAAGGGAAATTATGTTCTTTTTTCAACCTGGTTTTGCCACAAGAAAGAAAACTCCCACTTATTTATTTATTTTTTGAACAGTGAGTCTAATTTTCACTCATGATAGGAGGACATGCATGAAATTATTTTAATGAGCAGTTACTTGAAGCATAATCAGGGAGATTAGGGAGTTCTGTACTTCTCCAGCTTTTATGTCTGTATCTAAATGTGCAAAAATTTAAAAGAATTAATAATTTACTTTCAACAAAGCTTTGGGCTTTTCAAGTAATTATTTTTTAAAGCATTGATGTAGCCCCATATTTTTCTATTGATGGTTCAGAAATAGGAGTTTTTCCCTGTTTTTACTGTCAAAGTCAGTAGAGATAATAAGGTATTTATGACATACTAACCAAGTTAGTGCCCTGCAGAACAGTGTTGCAAATGTGTGTGCAAAATGTTGAACTGTTTCATTACTTCCTAGAGATCTCTGCATGGAAAACTTCTGCACAGTATTTCAAGAGCTTTAGCTCTGTATCTCTGTTTACCTCAATGGAGAAATATTTAAATGAAATGTTTTAAAATTACTGAGGTCCCCATGTATAATGATGATTTAGGTTCTTGCTATAGTGACTGACCAAATTGAAAAGAAAATACTGTATAATTTTTGAAGCTTCAGAACACAAACCTAGAACATGTTAACTGGAATAAAAAAACTTTTGATAGCAGGTTTCTATTCTTAAAATAATGGGATTTGTATTTGGAATATGTCAGAATTTTTTTCCATGTTTTTGTTATTGCCCTCAATAGTTTCAGCTTAGCCAAATCGGCCATTCCTAATAAAGAACAAATACACATAAGTGACTTCCTAACAAGAACACAAACATCTGCTAAGCAGTTGCAAGTACAGTAGGTTGACATGCAGGATAAAATGCTGTAAATAGAGAACAAGGGTCTGGAACCTGCCATTATGATCAACGATAATTAAAAGGCCATGTGAAACCACAGTGGACAGGAGGATATATTGGAAATTAGCGCAAAATAGTTACCAAAAATTTTTTTTTTCTTTTCAGTCTTCCTCGGGAGGTGTCGATTTGGTTTTTTTTACTTATATTTTGCTCTTTTTAAAGCTTTTATCCACTTTCCTCTTTTAATTTTATCACAAACCATCCCCCCACCAAAAAAAGAACCACCCCCCTCAAAAAACTACCCCCCCAAAAAACCCCAAAAAAACCAAAAAAACAAAAACCCCAAAAAACCCACCCCAACCAAAAAACCCCAACTTTAAAAAGCACTGCTAGAAGCAGGGAAGTCAAAGTTCATCCTTAGAAATAAAGGCATGTGGAGGAGTATCCATTTTACGCTGCTGCAAAGGGTTTCAGAACGTCTCGCCCATGCCTGTGCTTATTTATGCTGTGCAAATGGGAAGGCATTTCTCCGAGGAATGCAGCAAGCAGCGTTTCTGAAAGCAATCGGGAAATTCTTGCTGATGTGGGAGTTGCCAGCACTCTCCCAGGCTAATGAAAAGCCCAAGGTTGGGATTAAGTTGGAAAGAAAAGTGTCTGCTAATTGGTTTGCGTTATGTGTGGAATAAGAATGGTTGGAGGTAGAGCTGTGGCTCCCCCCTGAAAGGCCAAACTCTGCTCTGGCTGCCAGGGCCTCATTATCACCCCCAACTCCGGGGTCTCCAGCGTCCTTTGCAGTGATTGCAGCCTTGGTGCCTTGGCACTCACAATTCCTGCTTATTCTCCTCACTCACCCCTCGAAGCTCATTTCAGCTGCTGCTTGGGCAGTTTGCTGGAGCTTTGCAGGCGCAGTCAGGGTTATTTCGGTACGGAAAACCCAGCTCTGGAGGGGCTCGCCGGTGCCGCTGCTGGCACCCGACTGCTGCGGGGCACCGAGCGAGGAATTTCCACACCGCCGGCACAAGCGGGAGCGATCTGTGCCTGGCCAGGGGGTGTCCCTGCCCATTTCCCACAGACATTTCTGCGTGGGGGTATTTGCAGCAGTGCGGTGGTGGCGCAGGGCCGGGACGGTGCCGGCCATTCTGGAGTGCCATCTGCTGGCACTGCGGCCTGGTGCCGGCGCCGTGAGCATCAGGGGCAGCCCCGGCACAGGGGATGGGTGGTGGGGACGCGCTGCAAGTGTCAGCACTGTTCTCTGCTCTGCCCCGGGGTAAGAACGAAGCTATCACCATAATCAGGGACGTAGAGTTACCTTCCAGCTCTCCTCCTTCCCGAGGGCAAGGCGGCCCGGAGACACTGGGGCCTCCATTTTTCCTGACTTTGTGTTATAAGCGTTAGTTACGTTAGCTTTAGAAGCACTACAAGTCTGCACTTTAACCAGAGATTTCTGTTTGACATGACACCTTTACAGTTTGGTTACTCCTGCTTCGTTCAGAGCTCTGATTTGAAGGGATTGAATCTATATTTCCATTTCTATGGGAACAGCTCACTGTCTTCTAATATAGCTGTTTTATAACTGCTGGGTCTGATTCTGTTCTCCTGTGGGCTGTTTTTAATCTAGTTTAGTGCTGTCGATCCCACCTGAGTGGTTTGAGGCTGACATTTATAACTGAGAGCATTCAGATCTGCTGCTCTCCCAGCACACTGCAGAAAAAAGGACTTACATGCAAAATGTAAGCAGGTTTGCAGCAGACACTGTAAAACATCCCTTACCATCCATCATTTCAACAGCCCTAGTTCTAACTCCAGAGCTAGAACAGCCACAAATTTCTGTTATATGGTTCACACCAACCTGCCAACTGTGAAGAATCAGCCTTTTTGTATTCATTAGGAATACAGTTAGGTTTGATATTCCTCCAAAAACTTCTGAATACATGATCAGCATTGCATTTGGCTTTGGTGAGGGCTTTTTTCCCACTTGTGTTAACACTCATAATGCTATGTGGTTCAAAAATGTAAGGTGTTCATAATTGTTCACCCTCTTATGCTCTGGCCTGGTACGGAAGCAAGAGTGGTCATTCTTCCACCCCTGACTGTAGGAGAATCTGTTCTTTGGTTTAAAGCTATCTGCCTTCCTTTAGAAAAATGCAGTAGTTTCTCTTGGGAGTTGCAATCTTTATTACATTTTGAAATGAGGCTGATATCAAATGGGTTTGATCCTCATGTCAAGTGGTTGTGGCTCTGGAAAAATCATAAATGATGCATGGATGTCTGCTCATATTGCAATAACAACTTTCATGTTTCTAATGAGTGAAACCACATAAAAAGCTAGGAAAAACATGAATACTTCCCTAAGATGGATTTTGAGTATTATTTGGTCATTTGGAAACTGGATACAAAGATATCCCTCACATCTGTGTAACAGCCAGAGCAGGAGTGACCATTACCTCCGCAGGCTTCTTGCAGCTCATGCTCATAGTGTCCTGCTCTCCCTGGTTCAGAGAATTTGCACTCACTTATTCTGAGCTGGCAACAGCAGCCAGCAGGGCTGCACACATTTACCTCTTGGGAACACTCCTCTTCCTCTTGCTGTGGCTGTGAAAAGAGTTAAAATGTGTACATGAGGCAGGCTTTGTATTTCGCTGTGTCTGGCACCATGGGGCAAATTAGTTTTGAGTCATATTTGCAGAGTTCCCTGATGGGTAAAGTAGACACTCTGGTGTTTGTTGATTCTTGCTCTCCTGAACTGAATCAACACATGATCCAGTTCTTCTCTGTGCTACTTTAATGTTATGGTAGTAAATATGTCTTTTTTTTTTTTAATTTACCAGTCTCAATAGCTTAAAACCAGAGCATTACTATGGAAAAATCTGATCTTGACCCATAACTTACACTATTTTTTTTGGAAGAGATAAAATATACATAACATTAAAAAAGAGACAATTTATGTGCAGAATAAACTAAAGGGAAAAATAAGATCAACGTACTTAAACATCTACTGAAGCATATGAAATATATATGTATAATTTCACATTTTCAGCTAAATTATACCACAGAGATACTGATAAATCCATTGCTAGAGGGCAAAATTGGGTCTGTGGTAATATACCCAAAGAAGAAATCATGGTAGGTGGCAATCTATGCCTTAAACAGCTTTGAGAAGGGAGAGAAGTGGGGATGGGAGGGTGGAGTGGAGATGGCGGGGGTGAGGGATATTTAGTTTTTTTTGTTGCTTTGGAGGTTGTCCTGCTTATTTATTTATTTATTTATTGTAATACTCCTCAAACATTGTCATAGTCACTTGGTCTTTGTGGATATATTTGTGGAGAGATATGACAAGGTTGATACTTTCACTGGGCAACTTCTTAACACTCAGCATGAACCCCTGCTTATAATAAACAAAAAAATGTGCCTGGTGTTACACTCTCTGTTACTCACATAGTGGTGTTCAGTCTGAATGAGCTCATCTCCCTGCTCAGGGGGCACTCTCTGAAGAGGCAATTGCCTGGCAAAATATACAGAGGTGCCTTGATACCATTTTCTGATTAAACCAATGTGGGAGGTTCCTGCCCTGGGCCAGGTAGCAGGGGCACAGTTTATGTGGTGTGATGTAAACAGCCTCTCTGAGGCCACAGGAGGAAGGAGAGGGTTGCTGGCCATAGACCCTGGTAGATAAAAGCATTTGGCAGGCCCTGTTTGGGTGCAGGACCCTGTTTTGGGGGCAGGGATCCTCAGTGCCAGCTGCTGCCCAGGGAGCCTGAGTGGGCCCCGTTCCCCTCCAGCCTGATTGATGCAGCCTATCTCACACTCTGATGGGCAGAGTGTGTGCTCGTGCTGTGTGACGATGATTTCCATACATCACCGGATGGAAATTATCCAGCGTAAATTGTGTTGTTCTGTAAGGTAATCTCACCCCCATTTTATCATCATGGGGGTCATGCCCTGGTACCACTGTGGTCTGGGATTCTGGAAGTGGAAACTCTTTTCCTTGGTGTGACTGTGTGGGGAAATCCAGGCAGTCTTGCTAAGGCTGGACCACACACACATCAGGCTTCAGTGTAGACCTTACATCTATCCCAAGTGCACTTGTGCTGCTGCTACCATGATAAAATGTAAAAGCAGCACAAGACAGTTTCCAATAAAAATTATCACTGCAATTCAGAAATTGTGTTTAGAGATTCAGAAATTAATTTCTAAGGTCTGTAAGGCTTTCTGCCTTGAACCTGTCTTTTTCCATTTTATCTCAGTCTCTTAATTGTAGTTCAGGTTTAGTGCTAAGGTGTTAGTATGTGGTGGGAACAGTAAAATCTCTCCTAGTACTGAACATTTATTGGTTTTAAGCTGTATAAGACTGTTATTATTTAAAAACCTATCTTTTGTTTTTAACTTTGCAGAAATGACAAAGGGCTCATTCTCCTTAGGACAGAATAAATATAGGTCATAAGAATTTTAGTGTCAGCATTTTTCTGCCCATTGCAAGGGCCCACCCCATAGGTGAGACTCTTAATTCCTCCTGTCCTTGTGTGTGGTCATTTTTTCTAGTTTTTTTTGTTCCTTAAAGGGAAGGGCCTTATGTCAAATGATTGTGATGTTCAGTGCATAGTGGTACAGAGAATAGAGGGGATGTCCTTATGCACCTCTGGCCTTAGTGACAACAAAATATTTGCCTGAGATTATGTAGAAGTGGACTCAGGCACCCATGTTGTCTCTTCCAGTGTTAGTTAGTTAGTTAGTTGGCATATAATTTTAGGATCTAAACTGTAATTTAGTGCAGTGATTCCCATGCTGTGGTGTTTGGTGCTGTGATGTGGGAATCACTTGCACCTGCACAGCCAAGAAAATGCCTGATGGTACAGAGAGGTGTGCCTGTGGAAGTGATCCTTTTCTTCAGATGGTCAATGGCCAAAGGACAGGGAACCTCTGATAAGTACAAAATCTCCATGTGATTCTTTAAGAAAGGTCCTGGGATCTCATAAATTGCCAACATTCTCAGGATGTGACCCTTTGTCATATAAATGATGTGTAAATATAGAAGGTGTATCCATAGTTGATCTAAATCAGCTTGCATATTAAATAACTTAATAATTGCCTAGTGTTTATGCATCACACAGCTTCAGAAATCAAAGATCAGTCAGGAGACAGAGTTAAGCTCAAAAACACAATTGCATGTGTTCTTCCTAAAGACTTTTCCAATGTAGCAGTATAAATAATTGCTTACTAGCAGTTAATACCTAATTTAATGCAAAATGGAATTTCTTATTCATGCCAGCATAGAACAATGCTCAGTGTGCCTCACTGGTTTGTAGGAGTGAAGGCATGATTTCAGCTTATTTAGGTAATAAAAGGTGATGTATCTCATTTACAATGGTAAAACACCATAGCTATGAAGGGACTGAACCCTCTAAGCACCAGAGCTTGGATCTGCCATCAGGAGTTGGTTTGATGAATGACATTTCAAGGAGACCTAGAACTCATTTGAATATCTGCCTTTGAGAGAGATCTCTACAAACGACTTCTTCATTTTCTTCCAAATATGTCCAGGCTTTGGTGGATTCCTAGACTCGGGTCTTCATTGTCTCACTGTGGATCCATGTCAGGAATGTGTTTCTTATGTCTGCTTTCTTCCTTTCATACGTTGCCAATTTTTTTTTTTTTTTTTTTTTTTTTTTGGTTTTTTTTTTTTTTTTGTTCATTTGGAGAAGAAAGGCAGACCATTATGCAAAAGCTTACTTGGAAAAATAAAATGCCTTGAACTAGTACAGCTGCTTTGCTATAAATAATGCTAAATATACTGGCATTTTAACCTCACTGTTTCATTAGGTTAGATTTAGAATAGCCTCACTAGAAACAAGCCCACTGCATAATATCCTTGAAGAACACATGTTTTATGTGTATTTCAGTTCTTGTGAGCAGAACAACACAGGAACAGTTTGTTATAAATAGTTTTTATAAATCATGACTGCAGGTACACAGCAGATAGGCACTCCAGTGTCTATAATCAGTGCAAACACTGAGAAAAGCAGACATGTGAGCTGCTCTGATCTAAATTTTGAAGGATGTCATATGAAACAATAACTACTTTTCAGTTTTTATACTTTTTCAATAATAAATATTTAGATATGGTATAATAATTAATATTTCAATAATATATAGTATCTAATTTAAATAATCTAGATCTATAAATAAAATAACAAATAAATACTACTATAAGAAATATTTTTTGTCATTCCCACTTCAATGCCCGGTAAAATAATGGAAAAGATTATTCTGAGTGGTACTGAAAAGCACCTAGAAAACAATGCAGTTATTGGTGACAGCCTGCATGCCTTTATGAGGGGACAGTCCTTCTTGTTGAAACTGATTTTCTTCTGCGACAGGGTACCCCCATAGCTGATCTAGGAAAGCCAGTAGATGTCATCCTTTTGGACTTCAGCAGAGCTTTTGGGACTTTCTCTCGTCCTGCTGGATAACATGTCGAGCTCACAGCTGGATAACTGAGTTACAGGATGGGAGAGAAACTGGCTCATGGCTCAGGCACGGAGGTTACAGTGAATGGGGGGAAATCAGGCCAGGGACCTGTCACTGGTGGGGTGCCACAGGGCTCCATCCTCAGCCTGGTTCTCTTCAGCATCTTTATTTACCTGGATGCAGGACTCAAAGGAATACTATGAAAGTTTGCTGATGACACTAAACTGGGCAGGAACTGTCAACTCCCCCAAAGGCAGAGAGGCCCTGCAGAGAGATCTCAGCAAATCAGAGAGATGGGCAATCACCAACCATATGAAGTTCAGCCAGGAAAAGTGCTGGATTCTGCACCTGGCATGGGGTAACCCTGGATGTGTGGACAGACTGGGGAATGCGAGGCTGGAAAGCAGTCCTGGGGAAAGGGACCTGGAGGTTCTGGTCAGTGGAAAGTTGAACATGAGGCAGCAGTGCCCTGGCAGCCAGGAGGGCCAACCCTGTCCTGGGGGATTCAGGCCCAGCATCACCAGCCAGGCAAGGGAGGGGATTGTCCTGCTCTGCTCAGCACTGGGGCAGCCTCACCTCGAGTGCTGGGGGCAGTTTTGGGCACCACAACGTAAAAAAAGACACTGAACCATTAGAGACCATCCAAAGGAGGCCACAAGGATGGTGAAAGGTCTGGAGCTCCTTGTTAGGAGTGGCTGTTCAGCTTGGAGAGGAGGAGGCTGAGGGGAGAACTCACTGCAGTTACACCTTTGTGAGGGGAAGAGGAGGGGCAGGCAGAGACCTCTCCACTCTCATGACCAGTGACAGGACTTGAGGAAATAACATGAAACCAAGTCAGGGAAAGTTTTGATTTCTTCATAAGGAAGAAGTTTTTCACCAGAGGGTGGTTGGGCACTGCAACAAGCACCCCAGGGAAGTGATCACAGCACCAGCCTGGCAGAGTTCAAGAAGTGCTGGGACACTGCTCTCAGGCACAGGGTGGGATTGGTGGGGTGACCTTACAGGATCAAGAGTTGTTTGTTTTTGGTCCAGAACGTGTGAAAAAATTTTACATAAGTAATAATCAGGCATAACTGAGGTGCCCAGTATTGTGAAATGGATTCTGATTCCTGCCAAAGCAAGAAATCATGAGTAAAATAATTAATAAATGCCATTCCTCATTTTCCAGAGTAATAAAAGGAAAGTACAATCTGTGTAAGCATATAAATGTATATATCTGTGTGGCAAAATGTAACATAAAGGGCTCATCTTTTCTGTCTGCAATGTTTTAACTCAGTGAAGAGCATCAACATTTTTTTGAAGAATGAATACAGATTGAAAAAAGTAAGATTAAAGTTCATGAGTTTACAGTTTCATACTTCCCGATTCAGAGTGATGACAAGAGGGAACGAGATAGAGATTCTCACTGAAATTGGGACACTATGAGACTGAGTCACAGTTTGAAGCTTGTCCAGCACTTATAGCTGACACACTCCTGATACATGAGGTGAAATTTAAGGGTTTCAACATTTTGGGGGTGGGAGACTTGGAGGGGTGTGAGAAGATTAAGCAGAGCTTTTGACTTTTAGTGCATATAAAGTCCAAACTATTCTTCAAAATTCAAGAGAACAGATGTCGCCCATGGGATTATGACCTTTACCCTGATGCTCAGGTTTTCTTTGTTTACACCAGGGATAAGCTAAAATAAATATATTTACTTCAGATTGCCTGGGGCCCAAATGGTCTAAAAATATTGAAGATTACTGCAGCATCTCAGCAGTGAGTTTATTTGAACAGAGTAAGCATTATTTTCATAGAACACAAAAATACTTCACGTAGTTCCAAGTAACAGAGTTTGTTATTAAAAAGCCATCCTCAGCTCCCCTCAAAACTGTGTAGCCTCATGCATGGAGAAATGATTACCAACAACTAAAACCTTGAAACAGTGTCTTTCCACTTTTAAAACACTCTTTGAAAAGCTCTGAGGAATGACCAAAAACAAACAAACAAACAAACAAACAAACAAAAACAAAAACAAACAAACAAAANAAAAAAAAAAAAAACCCAAAAACAAAACAAAACAAAAAAACAAAACCCAACATTTACTAGCCAATAATGGAGCAAAAGTTTTAGTGCGAGTATCAGTGATCTACACTGTCAGTAGTCCTCGAGCTCTCATAATCGAGTATCTGGCACAGCAGAGACATCCTCACTCAATACTGCATAATACTGCAAGTATTTTATTTCTAGACCTGGCCAAGGATGAAAAAAAATTACAAAATATTGGATGTTAGCACTTTTGCCACTTTTGGACGCCAGGCATAGGGCATCAATTCCTGGAATAGCTGACTTTTCATTAGCAAGAAGCTGACAGGGTGCTGTATCCTTGTCCAATTTTATTATTCATTCTCCAGAATGTGTCCAATCTCAGTTTTGTTTTTTTTTTTTTTTTTTTTTTTTTTTTTTTTTTGTTTTTTTTTTTTTCTTTCACTGCTTGTTCCTTCTGGAACCTAAAGGCATGACATTCAGACAATACTTTTATATCCCTGCTTACAGTCTCAGTGGCTGCCTTCCCTACCTGTTGACAAGAGCCTGGTATGGGTTTTCAGAACACAGTGTGTTTCAGCAGCCTATTTTTCTTTGTTTTTTCTTACTCATTCCCTACTGGTACAGATGGATGAAAAAAGTCCTGTAAAAAACAAAAAAACCAGTATTGTGTTGAAGCACAGGGACTCAGGTTATTAGGATGGTCAGTGTAGGAGTGTCCTTGGGCAAATTCCTTATATGATGGATGACCTTCAATTCACATACTCATTTTAGAAGTCTCAGACTGGAGAAATCTTGGACATGGTGTCCAAGGAGGCCAAGTGTTGCCTTCTTTAACTGAAAGCAATGGAAGATTCAGACATTGCTGTAGCGGTTTCACATTCACCTGCTCGCCTGCTCACACCAGGCGAGAGAGTAGTGTAGTGGTTTTATGAGAATAAGGATTAAGAGAAATGCAAAACAGGCCTAAACTTCAAAGATAAAAATAG
>VZTR01023301.1:54002-67688 GCA_013400775.1 Chaetops frenatus | reverse complement strand
CCAGGCCCTGGGGCCCGGAGTGGCCGGCCAGGGCCATGCCGGAGTTACCTTAGCCGCGGGCGGAAGTCAAAGAAGGCTTCCAACTTCCCGCTCCTAAAAAAATGTAAGCTTCGCAAAGACGCCTCTAATTTCAAGTGGCTACATGAAGTGCCCATCTTAAAATTAGCCAATCCGTGGGCTCCTCACCTCTGCTGGAAACTGTGTCCCGGCGGAATTAGGAAAACAAAGAACCCCCCCCAGGAAGGAGAAAAAAAAAGTTGTTGTCCTTTAAACCACAACAATTGCTTTTTTTTTGATGAAGCAAAAGGTAAATGAAATTGATTGCCCGAATTTTATTACACTCAGATCAGAGGAACAATTTTGAATTGTCATCTCTGTACTTGAGATTTCCTATCAAAAAGAGAGAGGCCATAATCTTTTCCTGCTAGTCAGGGTTGGGATCTTACTTCTCTGTGCCAGCCCTTCAATAGCTTTGTAAATTTGAGAAGAGTGTTGTGGTCTACTTGTGTGGTATAGTCACATATTTTATTCATGTTGCTTTTCAAGCAACATTGAACATAAACATTTTTTACATGTTTTTCTCAGTAATTTTTCCTTGTGGTAAATTCTTAGACTCTGACATACTTTGAGCTTGCCTTCAGCAATCTCTACAGATGTTTCTTATTATGATCTCCCTTGTTACATCATTTATTAGAACACTGTTTTGCCAAATGTTTGAATTAGGAAAGGCCTGCCATTTTGACATTATTCAGAGATTTTTGCAGGGAAGTAAGGTAAGATATAGATGATACTCTGTTTTGAGCCCGTAAGCACAGACGTTTCTGATTAGAGTTTTCAGCAGCTTATAAAACCAAATGGGATTTGATAGAAGCTGGCTTTAAGGGAAATTTTGCAAAACTTCTTAGAAGGATTTGAATCCTTAATTTGTATGTGTTCCCAGCTGAAGTTTCATTGTGTAGGAAAATGAATATGGAGAGCTGTTGCATAACCAGCAAACTCCAATTTGTATTTCAGAGAAACATAATAAAGTGAAAATAAATTACATGGTAATAATTGTTTTGGACTGCAGGGCTGGTGCAACTTCCAGGGAGAAAAACAAAACCTATGATTTGCCATGGTATTACTCCATTTTTATACTGATTTATGTGTATTGCATTCAAGGAAAACACTGGAAAAAGAGCAGAATAAGGACAAAGATGACTCAGGTCCCCACAGTGGTGATGAATTTCTTATTATAACAAAACACATACAAGGAACCTATTAAAAGCCAGTACACCTCATTCACTTGATGTTTTTCAGTGATAAAGTACCATTCATCTGAACAAGTTTTGTTTTTAATATATGGAAGATTGTTCAATTGTACCCATCAGCACCATATCAGGATGACAGTGTCCCACAGTGAGGCAGGAAAATATTATTACTCTGTTACAGACTGAGGTACAGAGAGACTTAGAGACTTGTTCAAAATCAGGCAGGAGGAGTGTCATGGGTTTGTTCGAAACCGGGCGGAAACACCATTTAATGTAGCGGTTTCACATTCACCTGCTCGCCTGCTCACACCAGGCGAGAGTGTAGTGTAGTGGTTTTATGAGAATAAGGATTAAGAGAAATGCAAAACAGGCCTAAACTTCAAAGATAAAAATAGTTTATTAACAAAAAACAACAGAATCAAAATCAACCCCCAGGTGGTTTCTTCTTCCTCCCCCCAGCCCCTCACCCATGATGGTTCCTTTCTCCCACCTCATTTATCTTCCTTTACCACCATCCTTCTCACCAACAACACAGAGAAACAAACTTAGAAAACTCCTGGTCAATTTACCACTCTTGAAATAGGCTTTCATCAGTCCAATTGGAAGAAGAGTCTCTCTTGTCTCACTATGGAGATNGAAGATTGTTCAATTGTACCCATCAGCACCATATCAGGATGACAGTGTCCCACAGTGAGGCAGGAAAATATTATTACTATGTTACAGACTGAGGCACAGAGAGACTTAGAGACTTGTTCAAAATCAGGCAGGAGGAGTAAGGCAGAGATGGGAATGGAAATCACATCTCCCAACCTAGTGCCAGGGTTTGCCTGATTTCTTAAAGAGATCCTTCCCCCATACTTGTGGGGCCAGTGGACCACCACTTCTCCCTCTTCAGCCAAGTGCAGTCACTCATTCATTTTGATGTATATGTCTTCCATGAGAACATGCCAGCTCTTTCCAGTGCCCACCATGGAAGAACTCCTCATGTGCAGAAACCTAGCCTTCATTTAGGGGTTTTTGTTCCATACCTATGCTATAAGAACAGTCAGAGGAGATGAATAATTATGAAAGGGATTGAAAAACCTTCTCAGTTTTGTGCATTTCTTTATGCATTGCCAGGGCTTTCTCTGCCATTATCCCTCTCACCCTGCTTGTCAGACTCAGTGACTTCTCAAGAATAGAAGCACAGTGGAATTCCTCACTCTGGAAGCTGTACTGCTTGAAACTGCATTTTTTAAACATCTAAACCCACTATTCTGTTAATTGTGTCACTATTCAATGAACATTTAGCACAGACAAGTTTTTATTACTGTTTCTGTGTTCCAGCATCCACATGATTTATTTCCCTTTCCAAAGAGTAGGTTTTCAGTCCCATGTGGCTCTGCATATCAACTACATCTGCCAGCTCTCAGTCACATAGAGGTGTTACTCGCCCCATAAAGCAAATCCAGCTCTCCCAAACCTCTCAGCTGGCCCTATTTCCATCCTTCTGTCTGCAGGTATCCCAGTATGGCAGCAGAGACACCCAAAAAATGTACTTAATCAGCTCTTGGAAACTGTACCCAGAACAAATCCTGTTGAGGTCCTCAGAAGGAGAGTATTTTAGAGGAAAGGCATTATGAAATGTCAAATGAAGAAAGAAATACATAAGTTGATCACTGGGAGAAATAACTTTGATCTCTCCCATGGCTCATCTTTCCAATTAAAACTGTTGTTCTTTCTCTTTATGGAGAGTCTGATAGTGGTATAGAAGATTAAAGCACTGCTGGTTTTGGAAAATCTGAGATTTTCAGTCTGCTCACCCAACACTAATATTTATTTGCTTTGCTGTGCTGTGAGAGAATACTGAAAATAGATATCCCTATTTTTAGACTTATGTACAGTTGATGTCCTCAAAACTTTACAATATTACCAGATGCCAGAACATACTTTGCTTTCTCTGTGTCCAAAGGATCAAGTGATGGTTACAGGCTATCACCATACTAGAAATGCATTGACTTTTACCATGATTCCAATGAAGATAGTTACAACAATTTCATTAATTAAAAAAAAATTAAAAAATTAAATGTCATTGTTCTTAGAGTTTCCCATAGCTTTGTGTCTAACCTACTCCAGTTATTGTCAAAACTAGAGTGTTATATGATACTGAGTGCTTTGTAAAATTATAGAAAACAATCCTAGGAAAAGGCTAGGAGACCATGGAGACTGTCCCCAGGGGAGTCCAGTGGCAAGTCTGCCCTTGTGCCAGGAAGGTGTGGAGCCCCCAGCAACTCCTCAGCAGCAAAACTGCTGTACATTGTCTTCCCAGTAAAGCTAACAAGGGCATCAGTTTCACTGGCCAGCTGCCGTGTCTAGGGAGCTGCTGCTTTGGTGTAAACTTTTTTCAGATTTGCTGCTTCATTTGATCCAAATCAGAATCACTTCTGTGGAAAAATAAGTCTGCGAACTGAAAACTTGTTTTGTATCCAGATTTACTCTAAATTTTTTGAAAATTTGGGCCTTTTAGATTCTTAATCTGGATTAAAAGGATACAATAATATAAGTAGCCAAGCATGAAAACTTAACTAAATAAATAAATAATTGCTAGAGATTATGACAAAAGCCAGTACCACAAATTTTTAAAAAAAGATACACATCAAAAATGTAGGTAGGAAAAATAATGATAATTTTATGGATTTCTGAATGTCTTTTCTGGACACATATGTTTCCAATCCTTACATTAACATTGTAAGAAGTAGGAAATTTCCATTTAAAAAATGGGGAAAACCCCACACATTTACTGACATTTCCTGAGGACTTAGGAAAAGTGCTAAATGTTGTGAGGTTGTGATAAAAGCAGGGGTGTTGGCAACATCAAGAGCAAGAGTAGCTTTCTGCAGGCACTGCTGTTCTGACAAAGCAGTGTGATATATCTTGAAGAATAACCCCCTTTGCTATGCTCACATGCTGCACTGATACTTCTAAAATTTTCTGATTTGAATTGTGCTCACTGGTTTTACACATTCAATTTGTACCTCATTGTTTTCAATTGTGCAAAGTAAAAATATCCATGTGCAATGTAAAATTCAACTGTATGGTATAAACAAATGCTGCATAATGTCACTTATTCGTGGCATTAGTACTCAATAAACTGATAGGCTTGATAAAATGTAACAAGGAATGATGATTGTATACTCTATGTTTCTCATGTACCACTGATGAGATGGAGAAATTGAAGCACTGCAGAGGATGTCTTATACCCAGCCTAGGTTTTTCCATCTATATTTCACAATACTAATGCTTAAAATGGGCATTCCTAATGTTTGATGCCTGAGCAAATATTGCATATAATCCAGCAGCATGTGCCTGGTCCCAGCTCTGCTGGCACTTAAGTCAGAACAAACCTGGGCCTGTGTGTGCATAAGCTGTGTCCTTTTGGTGTGCTGTCTGTGTCTAAGCAGGTCCTTGTCCTAGAACAATATATATTTGACAGAAATAACATAATCTTTAGAAAAAGGTCCTGTACCCATGTCCTGGACATGGTGCAGATGTTCAGGCATTTTCCATTATCTTCTGCAGACTTGTCACTAAAGATTAAACTGACAAGTATAATTATTCTGTAAGATCAACTGTGGTTTAGTTTGTTTTGAAACAAATTAGCATTATGAACATAATTCCAGACAAAAAAGGCCTAGAAATTGATTATTGCATGGAGAAGCTACTGTGGAATAGTTGTTACAGAGCAGTTTATTTCACTGGTAAATAGTGAAATAAACTATTTACAGTAGCTACAGCCATTAACATCCTTGGTCAGAGCAGACTTACCCTATCAGCAACCACCACCTGAACTTCCCTGGCAGCCAATAGCAGACAGACAGTCCTTGACTGGGTACCTCACTCTGCCAGTCCCTTGGGAAATTATTTATTGGAATAGCCCACAACTTGTTGCTTCTTATTTTTTGCTGGGAAGAGGAACCTAACTCTCATTTGGATATCCTTATTTTTGTTTCTGTGGAAGTCTCCAAACAATCCTGTGTTGTATTTATGTGTCCAACAGTTGGAGCTTGCTCTTCCATGATGCTCAGGAAGCTGGATATTGTATAACAACTAATAAGTAATTTCCTATGCCAAGTTTTAAGTCAGGCTCTGTTAGGTGAATCCCAGAATTCTAGTGCTTTTTATTTAAATAAAAACTAGGTGTGAAATGTATTGTTGCATGTTGAAGAACTTCCCCTAAGTCTATGAATGCAACTGCCTACTTGCATTTCCCATGTTCCAAAAATAAACTTCTTCAGTCCTGGCCTTGGCTCATATACCTAAATAAAAGTATATGAAATAGAAGTTGAAAGCAGCCTAATCATTTTACAATCCATCCTCCTGGGAAAAGCTCAGCTGAAGTCAATGGGAAAGACTCAGGGATATAAGATGAATTCTCCTTCTAACCAGAAATATAAGGTTATCAAACTAAGCTGCTGGTTAAACAAAGATGGGTATTTTTAATTGTAACACAAAAATGTTAAATTCAGTTTCATAAAAACAATTTATATTACATATTTGAGGTTTTTCTTGATTTCTTAGGCATTTTAGTGCTGGACCTGATATTAGAGACCATAATAACATGGAAAATGAACAGAAAAAAAAATCCTTACACTTCTTTTGAATATGTATCGTAGTTTCAAGTGGTTTTGATATCCTTTAAAAAGAAATGTTACTTGTGAAATGCATCCCTTGAAAATTACAGCACAGTTGAGCATTTTTTGTTGAAAAGTTAATATTTTTAGCAACTAGGCAACTGGCTCTCTCCATGTAGGAATTAGTTTACTTTTTTTAGCAAGTAATGTAGTCATCAAAAACAATCTTGGATATGCAATCAGCAGCAACTTGTGTCTTCTGCTACCTTATTAATGCACATCATTATTCACAACCTCCTGCAGATCTAAAATACTACTGGCTTCTGAAAAAGTATGGGGGAAGGTTAATGCTCAGACTAAGAAAAGAACACTGATGTCGAGGACCTAAGATTCTGCGTTGCCCTCTATTTTGCATTGGTGTCATCTTGTACAGCAGATGTGCTAATATTCAGATTCAGCAACTTCTCATGGGTATTCTGTTTACTTTTTATAAAATTTCATTATAAAGCAAAGTGCAAGGGGGCATCAGACCTGTGAAACTGAAGTTATAGAACAAAAGACAAATTACACACCCAAGTTACACACCCAGGTAGAAAATACAGTTCATTAGAATTGTATGGATGCAGCTAAGATTATTAAGATGGATGTAGTTTAACAGTTGCTTTAACATAATAGATGCTTAGTAATAGATGGTTTAAAATCTGTGATAAAAATCTGTATCTGCACAGATGACTGTCAAGACATATGTTTTGCCATTCAAGACTTCTCTCAGCTTGAAGGAGAAAATGAACATTCATTTGCTGCTTTCACAGGAAAGTGGTTTTTCTATTAGACTAATAAATGAATGGGGATGAGGAAAAAGGTAAAAAGACATTGGAAACTTAACTGCATTTTTCTTCTTTATTTCAAGAAGACAACTGGTTGCTGTGCATAGAAGTAGTCTGAGAAGCTGGCAAGGTCCAGGTTTCCTGGGAATTAAATGAAGCTCCTAACTGTGTGTCACAGTGTGGCACACCAGAGGCAGGTGCTCAGCAATTCAAGATGGGCCCAAAGTAAACCAGCATCTGGAGAAATGTAAGGTAGAATAATGTGCAGGCCTGAAGAGCAGGTTCCCCTGGGCAACTTTCAACTCTTCTTTTGCTTCAAATTTACCTTGATTTTTATTCAATATTTATATTTTGCCTTTTCCACGCTGAGGTGCCCAAGCCCTTCTCTAGCTCTGCACCTTGGTTCTGCCTCCCTCCCAAAAGCACGTGGTGACCCCTCCATAACAAAAGTTCCCCGAGTTCACCTGATTTTTATGTGTCTCATTCTAGTTGACGGCAAAACTTTTGTTATGCACAGCAATCCACTAAACCTGGTCAGTTGTTATCTGGTCAACTCAAGAAACTTCAAAATTAACTGTGTGTTCTAAACCATCTGTGGAAATCAGTAGGTTCCTTGAAGAGCTGGTTCTTTGCTCTCAGGTGAATAATGGAGGGTGACATGAATGCTGACATCTCTCCACCTACAAAGTTTAGATTGGATAGCTAACTTCAGATGGCTAAACATAACATAAATATCACCAGTATTTGGGAATTTCATCCATTGAACACAGTATTTTTAATTGCTCAAGTCACTTGTCTTCAAATTTAAGAGAAAAAAACTTCTTCAGAATTATTCATTTTTCCCATATGCTTTTACTCTTCTCTAAACCCTGTCTTAGGTTTTTAGCTACATGCTGACATAAAGCTCAAAGTGTGCAAATTATAACATTATTTTTAGTCCTTAAAACTTTATCCAAAACAGTAGATTTACATAGCTTGTTATTCTGGTTCTCAGGTTCCTTCCAGAATTTCTCTGAAAAACTGATCTTACCAGATATTGGCAGATTCTTTTACCATCCAGGTATGAACAAGTTATAATGGCCCTAAATCCTACATTCTCATTGGAAGCATCAGCAAATTAAAAATCTTTCTCTTCATTATCTGGGTATCTATAGCTATGATATTTAGAAAACATAGCTGACTGTAAAAAGTCAAACAATTTATCATTTTATAGTTACAGAAATCTTTGAATTACCATTGTGAGCCGTTTTCAATTTATGGAGAGACTGAAGTTATGTTCTCCACATACAACTGATCACAACAGCAACAGTGAATTTTCTGCCTCTTTCTTCCTCCATCTGTCTGCCTCCCTCTACCCCCATAATGAACCAGCTGGCCATTAAATCTTGCAGCCAAGTATACAAGGAGTAAATTACTGCCCTCTGCTTTGGGAAAGCCAAAAATACCCACAAGTTTGTTGATCAGCATGTGTGTCTGTCAATCAGCATGTTCCAAACTCGGAAGCAGACAATGCATGTGCCACTCTGAAGAGCTGATAGGGGTGAGAAGTGGAAACTTGGAGTACAAGACACTTGTTCGGGGGAAAAGGGGCGTGTGAGACACCAAACTACAAGAACAAGCCCTCTACTGCTCATGTTGTTTCTCTCTTGGTAGTGAAGGTGAGGGATGAGAATCAGAGCAGCCAGAATAAGAGAACTGTTGGGTTTTATGTGCTTGAAGTTGTGATGGAGAGTGTATGTGAGCACATAATGTCATACACCTGAGAACCATGAATAAGAGGTGAAAATATGTGTTGCGTGCTAAAAGGCAATGTGTCATACTGAGCAGAGAGGTAAGGTGAGGATTTTTATTTAAGAAGGCTCTGTTCTGTTAACCTTTACATTTGGAAGGGAATCAGAATGTAGAACTAAAATGCTATGGCAGCAGAGTGTAAATAAAAGCAGATAACATTATGCTACCAGCATAGTCAAGAGTTCAGCTGCAGAAAGCAGACAAGACCTGCTTGCCTCTGCCATGTATTTTAGTTTTGTAGCAAGACAGGTTAGGAGACCTTAAACTTCATGTTTGACTGGGTATCCCTTTTTTATCAAAATAACCTCATCATTCAGTGCCATGACATCTTATGTGCCCTGTCTTCAGTCATGGGCCAGATCTTGTGTTTCTGGAGAGAATAAGTTTACAGAGCTATTCAACAATCAGACAAAATTGTATGCACAATTGTGTATGCAGTTTCTATTCTGAGTAGTAGCCAGGTTAGCTAAAATATTTAATCTGGTTCCATGCTGGATCTGTAGGCACTGATGGGAAACTGTCAGAAATTACCATGGTCTTCAGGGTACCACAGGACCTCTGACAGGGATGACATCCTGAAGATAGATATCTGCATATTATACATTGTGGAACCCTTTGTTCCAGCGTGGGCGCAGGGTGCTCGGCACCTCAACCCTCCTGCAGGCATCGCTGCGTCTGTGCCGGGGACGGGAGGCACTCCGGCCAGGGCAGGGGGGGCTCACCCCTCTCGCAGGCACAGCTGGTGGGAATCAGGCTGCAGAGGCAGGAGGGGTCTCTGGATGGGTTCCCAGCAGGGTTTATTAGGGGTGGAGGTCGATGCCTACACAGCAGCAGACCTCAACACCCACCCACACGCTGGAAGGGGCAGGGACAAAGAACCCAGAGCTGGGAGAGTCTCAGGGTTTTATCCCGGGAAGGCAAGGGGCGGGGAGAGCATCAGGGCCAATGGTCTGAGGGCCTGGGGGTGGCACACAGGAGGGGCCAGGGTGTGAGGGCCAGTGGGAGGACAGGGAAGGAGTGGCCAAGGGGACAAGGGATCAATGGGAAACCGAGGAAGGGAGAACACTCTGGAACCTGACCTGGTAGGGGAGAAAAGGGGCAGGGAGGCCAACGGACCCACAGGGGAGGCAGAACTGGGGTACATTTGCACAGCATCACAAGGTATCCTGGGAGAAGCCTTTTATGTCACCCTAACTAAGGAGCTAGTCTTCAACTTAGGCTCTGTCCCTCCAAGGGACCACAATGGACCCTGGCTTAGTGGGCTCACTGGCCCCCATAGTGCTTTGCCATCTTCTCTCTAGAACACGGCTTTCAAGTTTCCCAAGGTCAGTCTCTAGTTCTTTTAAGTCCCTCTCTGCTGAAGCAGATCCAGACTTGGAAGGTGGAGGAATCTTTAGAGGTTCCTCTCTGAAGGGTTAGTGTTATAACTAGAACATATATTTGGGAAAGAAACTAAAAGAAGAGGCTGTTCAAACTACAGCCCTTATAGCAACTGTGTCCTTAACATTTTTGAAGACTGAATTTATGATTGCTGGCCTCATTCTGGCCAGCTCCTAATTTTTTCATTGTATTAGAGATGAATGTCCTTGTCTACCAATGGAAAATACTTATGTATGCCTTCACCTGAAGGGTCTCAGTTTAGAAGACTACAATTACAGTATTTTTTCCATGAGTTGTAATATTACAAAGCATGTTATCAATTCGCTATGTTAGTGCTTATAAGGAAGAAATATCCATGGCAATAAAAATAAAACTGCAAGGAAGTTTGAAGTTCATTAACAATACAATTTCCATAGTGATTGTTCTCTGACAAGATCCAGAGAGATAAATATCAGAAAGTCCATTGGCTTGTTGTTTTGTTTTAAATGAAGGCCAGAATAAGGGAATAAGGAATAAGGGGAAGGACTTAAATACTTAAATATGAATGATCAATTATTATCAATATAAAAGATCAATTATTATCAATATAAATTCTGAATAATAAGTGCTTTCATGGAATGACCAATAGAGCTGCAAATCTGTCTTCTAAATGTTAATCTGTTAAACTAATTCTATCACTGACAGTCTGGAGTGCTTGTGTGATGTTTTCGATTTTTCTTTGTCCACCATGAATCACAGAAAATATAAATTGAAAAAAAACAATTACAACAAACTGATTCATCTTAAGTCACATCAGTTTTTTTCTTGCAACATTTAGTTTAACATTTTTTTCCAGTGTGCTTATACCTATCCCTAGAGATGGGGTTCTATTATTTCCCCTTAAAGACTGTTCCATGGTCCAATCAACCTTATCATTATTAAGACACTTTTCCTCCTATCCAGCTTGAACTATTCTGTCTGTGTCTTCTTGTTATAATTTTGTGACATATCTCCCTTCTTGATATTTATGCACCTCAACTGTTGAGAGATAGCAAATGTGTCTTCTCTTCTTGGTTTTCATTTAACATGCACATGAATATGATACGTATTAAGTCCAAAAAGTGTATCTTCAAAGAATGGATTTTATACTAAGGAGGAATTGTCTTAGCTCAGCTACAGCTAGGAGACCTTTAGCACTTGTAGAGGGAGAAAATTTAGCTCTTTAAAGTAATTAATGCGTTGCCATTTGTGCTTTTAGCCAATGCAGCTACATTATTATGGTATGCTACATACATAAACAATATTAAGTCTCATTAATTTTCTTGCATAGCACTTTCTTGTGAAAGCACCAGCTTTGCTCAGAGGATTTTTTCTGAAGATTTATACACTTATAAACATTTTAGGATTAATATTCGAAGTGTGTTTGCTATAATTGTTCTTTCAGATGAACGTCTCAGCACTGATGCAATGTTCTTTTGCAAACATCTCTGTGTAATTTATTTATCTTGATATATTAAGCCTGAAAACATTTTTTTCTGTGTACAAATTTAAAAATTATTAGATTAGAAGCTTCCACTGATAGAAAAGAGAAGCTGAGGCACAGGGGAGCATATTATTTCCTCACAGGCACACACTGAGTGTGTGCTATTTGCCAAATTGCGTGAGACAAATTTGGAGCTGGAGAATAAAATGCTTAGATTAATGTTTCTGTGTCTGTTCACCTCTATGAGAGAGAATTTAACACTGGAATCTGTCTCTGATTGTCAGAACTCCTGAAATCATTGTTCCTCATTCTTTTTAACACAAACCATGGAAGATTTACATACATTTATCTGAGATCTTTGAGTAGTGAAAAATGGTCTTCCTGGCACACTTACAGAGTCCTAAACTTTTGAACTGTAATACCACACTTCCCTATGATGCTCATTTGGTTAATTTCTCTCTTTGGGCCAGAGTATAATCCCTGGATGTCAGGTGCTCCAGGTGGCAGCAGAAATTCAGTCCAGAATCTGCCCATAGCCCAGCCTTCCTCTGGGTGAGACCTGCAGGCTCATTGAAAAGGGACCCTCCAGCAATGCTCAAGGGCATGTGCAAATTAGCACTTTGCCCCTTCAAGCAGGGTAGTTTCAGTCACATGGCAAAGAAATTTTGGGAACATGGCTGGGTTTGGCTGGCCAAGACCACTGTCCAGATTGTGCTGTGTTTAAATGCTTCTGTAAGTCCCAAGATGTAGGCTCAATTACCTCTGTAAATCCATCTTTTTTTTTTGCATCTCTTCTTTTGTGGTATTTTATGGTAAAAATGTAGCTTTTGTCACTGGGCAGTATCCAAAAATGGCCTATAGAAATAATAAACATCAGCAGGGCACAAAACTACTGTATAGCATTAAAAGTTATTGATTCCAAAATGGGTAAGCAGTTCCCACCGTGAGAAACCTCCACAGATATGCTACAGGTTCTAAATCATATTCAAACCACAACCTACTACGTGCAGTGGAAAGTTAATTAACGTGCTAATATTAAAAATAATTATTATGGAAGTATAACATTAAGCAAGAATCTTTTTGCTTTGTTGTCAGAAAGGTTATACCCTTGGCATTTTTAATGCACAGCCTTTTCATCTTATTTGCCTTTCATTTCCTGCTCACAGTACAACATCCTAAATGCAGTATTTCTAACACATTATGAGGCCTCTGAGAATATTCAAAGTCCAATGGCCTCTGGTTGTACCTCTCAGTCCTAACACCAGAAGTGTTTATCACCCCAACAAGTATTGCCAGGAGTGTGTTACCATTCAAATTTAGTATAAATGACAATATTAAATAACATTTCGATAACTCTGAAAAATAATTGTTATCTATAGACTCAGGTTAAGGAGTTAGTGTGCTATATTCATGCCAGATGGGATGCAAAACCTGGTTGGTGACAGCACTTTATTAGTCGGAGAGAAAAGATGCACAGTATGTAAACAGGATTGGTGTCTGAAGGCATTGCAAGGCTTCACAGAATGTATGTAGGTGGGATTTTTTATCAGGGTAAAATGATGTTAAGTGAAAGATAATAAAAAAATCTTTCCTGATGATAATGAAAAAAGAGAAGATAAATTTAGCTAAGTACACTCAGATAGTACAGGAACGGGAAGAAGGACAGAGACTGTTCAGAAAATTAGAAACGTGTGATGAAAAAGAAATAGGATTTCACTCGGGGTCAGTGCTGTGGCTCTTTTGATGGACTTTCAAGGTTTGAATGCAAGAGTTAGACATCAGTTCCAGGAGTTTAGTCTCCATTTGATTTGCTAACAATAATATCCATCTCTGGTATGAATTCATGCCCTATATTCTCCACCTCAGCTCAGCTGAGGGAAGAATGAGTGGCTAGTTCTGGGGTATGTGAAACAAGTTTTCCTGTTCCTTCAGGCTTCAAAATTGCAGCAACACTGCTCTGTGGTCATTTCCTCCTATCCTCTCATCCTTTTTTCCCAGATTCAGATAGCTACTAGAACAATTCTGTATGTGGAGATTGTTTTGTTACCACCAACATGCACATAATTCCTTGTCATTTCAAGTGCATCTGGAAGGGATAATGGAGAAGGATTTTTGCTTCTTTACTTCAAACTATTTCACACACCACAGAAAAGTTCAAGTGAGAAATTTCAGTATGGCCATTTTGATTGCTTGGGTTGAATGGGAAGGAGCTGTAGTGTGTACTGTATTACATTAGAGTGTAATACTTGTGTCAAGGTTTGGGTGTTCCTCCCTTTTGTTTCTCCTCACCTTTGGAATTTTTTGCCCATCAGTTGCTAAGGGACCATAATGGCCGGGTACTTAAGGGGAACAAAAGAAGTGATTGA
>VZTR01023301.1:17502-48011 GCA_013400775.1 Chaetops frenatus | reverse complement strand
AAAAAGCAGAGAAGAAAAATGAAAAGAAGATGACATCTGAAAGATGCATATTTCAGTTCAATAGTTCATCTTTATTAGCATTGTATTTTAATATACACTTGACCAGCCAGGCATTTATTTTCTCACGACAAACTCACATAAAGACAAAAATGGATGAAAGATTAGAGTTGATCTCCAAAGAAAATGGCATAATATTAACATATGAATAGAAACCTAATCCATATTTTAGATTACTGAAGAAAGCAAGTAAATGTGAAGTGCTTGAATGATAATGGGCTCCAAAAATTTATTGATGTGGCCCAAGAAGAAACTGGAAATGGACAGCAGATATTTAGGATTTAAAGGTGATTGAAAAACAAAAAGTGGTATTTTAATTTCCAAAAATATGAAATGCATATATTAAAATTTCCATCTATTCCTGGGCATTCACACCTAGGACATGTCCAAACTAGGATCCCAATTCTTCTTGTTCTACTTTAGATGTGGAAAGAACATCACAAGAGCAAAATGTTACTGATTTGGGATGGCAGAAACCTTACAAGGTAAGCCTGGAGAATGTGATCACTGAAACCAAACCTGTGTAACTCAGGTCTACACTTTGAAGCCTCATCATCAACTCATTCAGCTTAAATCTGAACACAATCAGCTGCCCATCTATCTATAACAGATATAATGAACACAGATGGGAAACCTCTCTCTTACACAAACTCTCCCTACAATTCACCAGTGACCTATTACCACTGCAGCTGAAATTTCTAGTAAGATTAAATTCAATATCATTGGCACTGAGAAAAGGTCATCTAAAGCCTGAATATGGCTGATAAGCACTCTGACCTGCCCACTGACATGTTTTATACTGTTGCCAGTTCCTACAACATCTGAACAAATTCCTGAGAAAATAGACTGGCACTACCAGAAAACCTGCAGTGGATGTATTAAGATTCTGAGTTTTTCCCTGCTCGACATGATTAAAAAAATGCAATGAAGTTGGATTTAGGGCAATTGAGAAAATGAAAGATTATAACTTCCTTTTAAAGTAATTTTCTGGGGAAAAAATATTGCAGAAAATTTATGAAGCATTGTCTTTTGATTGTCAGATTCTGGTTGTATTCAAGCCCTGCTAAGGTCTAGTTCCCTAAATGCACCAGCGTACGTCATAAGCCATTTTTCTTCAGAGAAATATGAAATAATTGTTGCTACTCAGCTCTTCATTACATAAAAAAAACCCTAGCAATTGGGCAATGGATGGGAAATATTAGATTTTGGGTTTTTTAGTATTTATTTTTTTTCAAAGCACATGTGTTTAACCGGGAGCAAAACCAAGGTCTAAAATACAAATTTATACTGTGAAAAAGAAAATAATTGTCAATCCTTTCAGTATGACTGAAATTAAGGACTACTTTTTTCTGAGTTACTTTATTTGCAAGTCAGTTACAGTCTTACAGGACTCAGGGAAGATACCCTGGTTTTAAAATAGCAAAGGCTAAAGAAAAACCTGTCCTCAGAGGACCAGATTTATAGTAACATTTCTAGACTACAAAGAAACTTGCAGTGTGTCACAGGTGGCATCATCCTTAGCTCTCTAGCTAATCCTGCTACTGAGCTACTAATCTCCACACGAAGATGAGGTGGCAATACACTCTCAAATTCCCTTTTTCACATTTAAATAAAACAATGCATTTGCTAGAAGAACCAGGCTGAAAAGTTTATCCCTGAATTTACAGGAGAAAGAAGCTGATGGAAGGATTTTAAATAACATTTGAGGATTTATCCTGACCATAGGCAGAAATATTGACCTTTCAAAGAATAGCCCCCTACAAGCTGATGATAAAAAAACCCAACCCTGTCCAGGGGTCAGCACTCTGCTTAGCTGCAAGACTCTATGTGCAATAAGCCAGGAAAAGCAGTGAAAAATGAAACTCTCTGGGGAGGACTTAGCAGCATTACACTGAGAGGAATATCTGCTTAGAAAGCTATTGTAATTTAAGCAATGACAAATATAAAAAGAAAGAAAACAACTTAAAAATGTAATTGGAAGAGATGAGGGGCACTCAACCCTCGTACTTGACTGCCCTGAACAGCCAGTGCCTGTTCAGGGGCTTTGCTTGAAGGAAATTCAGGAGAAAGCTGAGGCCTTGGTCAATACAAAACCACATTATTTTGAGCATATCAATAGTCCATTAAAGAAATAAGTAAAAACCTTGCAGGCTTGATTTAGTGGCACTGCTTATATATTGAAGTTACTCATGTGCTTAAGTGGCTCTCCTGTACTGAGGTCTGAACCTGATGGGTCATAAGCACATGAAGTTTGTTAAAATCTCTTAGCAGTTTTGTGATTCACAAGAACAAACCCCAATAGGCTCTGAGAAGACCACACTAAACAGGTACCCTTCTCAGAAAATTACCAACACATTTATTCCCCTTCACAGAGTCTCAGAATGGCTGAACTTTGAAGGGATCTCTGGAGCTCACCTGGCCCAACAATCCTACTTGGGCAGGGCCATCTTATGGAAAGACACATCACACTAAAACCTGATCAGCAGAAGGATTGTTAATGTAGAAAGGCATTTATGGGGCTATGCATGGAAAGCTGCTTTATGGCTGTTTTCATTTTTCTTAATACAGAAAAATTTTGCTGATTTAGCATTTTCCATGAACACTAAATTAAAAGAATAAAATCAGCAGCAAATAGTTAAGGCCAGTATTTATTTCCTAAATTTGTGTTGTCTGTAACCCCTTTAGTTTTCTCTAGAGTTTTCCTAAACTTTTAATGAAGCAATCTGGGAATACCCATAAGAATCTATCATCTCATGCCCTTGTGCATATTATTGCTAGGCTATTTTCCATCTTGCAAGTGTTCAGAAATGTCAGTTTCCAAAAAAATTTTCTCACTGGAAACTGAAATTCAGTTATAGCAGTACGTGCCTAAGACTAAAAGTGAACCAAGCAGTTTTCATGGCATTGTGCCTCTGCTCAGCCAGTCTTATAATTTTGGATTTTAGCACAAGAGAAAAAAAAAAAAAAAAGATGTGTGACTAAAAGACCTTTGCCTGCTGTTCATCTCCTACATTTTCTGAAATATTGAACTTCAAAATTGCTTTTGTTCCCTTCCCCTAGTACAGTATTGTTTGAGATTCAGTCTTCTGAATACCCGATATGTCCATCTTTTCTGTTTGACATTTTTTCTCTATGAATACTGGATAGGATTTTCTTATTATAATGGCTTGAACTTTAGAAAAACTGTGATATATAAACAAATCGTCTGATTATTTTCCAGTTTCCAGCAGCATGAAACTTGAAATGTTGATGAACAGCTCTACCAGTTGAGAGAAGAGAATATTTACTACTGTACATCTTAGAGCAGGCTTGAGGGAATTTGCCTGTAGGATTTAAAAAAAGACAGTTCACAGATAGTAAAGTAGAACAAATGAGAGATACAAGAAAGACAAGGTTCAGGGAGATAAGAATAACAATCCTGCTAACAGTAGGTAATTTGCATTTAAATATCAGAGGCTAGAGTGAGCAAATAAGAAAAAAATCCTCATTCTTTCCCCCCCCAAGATTTGTGTGAACCAGTGTAAAAATAAATAATGAGATGTATTCTTAGCATTGTACATACACAGGAGAAAATACAGCAATACAAGTAAGTATTTGACGATTCCCTTAACTGCTAATGGATCGTGCACTTTGACATATAGGTTATAAATGCCACTCTGGTAAAAAAAAATCTGTTTATCTGAATTTAGCTCACAGCCCTTATTCCAAGGAAAATGTAAGGAGAAATAATGGATTAATGAACACACATGGAAAAAAAATAACCTCCCACAAAAATTCCCAAAGCCTAAGAAAGCTTGTTTGTGGAAGAGTGAATCTTACCATGTGTTGAAAGACACTCTATGTGTGAAAAATTTGCAGTGAGTCTTGTTAGACCTGTATTAAAGCTCATAAAATTACTACTTAAGGTGTGTGCACACTATCTTTTGAATGAGTCTTCCTCTTCTTGGAATGGAGGTCCCATGCTGCTGACATATTAACTTACACTATTTATCCTTCCAGTCTTGCATTTTCCATCCTTACACCACTTCAGCCTATGAGCTGAAATCAATCAGGTCATGATTTGCCACAGGTCATTTGCTCCTAAAGCATAAATTATGAGTAGGATAATTTTGCTGCTCTCTTAGAGCCTGATGCTTAACATGGTAACACAGTTTATCTGTGGAAGTATCTATTTACCATGCTTAATCAATCAAATAAAGATATGTTAATCACTTTGCTTCTTACAGTGCAATTTGGCTGATCTCTTTGATCTCCTAAGAGTAACTAAGCAAGCAGCTGCTTTAGGGCTGTTTTGACTTGAAACAAGATTTTGTTTTGCTTTCTAATTTTGATCTTGAGTAAGAGTTAAACTCAATGCATGATAAAAGCTTTTACTGGACATCTTATAACAGCAGTGATTATTTTTTATTCTATATATGAAAGAAATCTGTGAATATGTATTGCACATATGAGACTGGAAATCATCTTGCCCTTCCTTCTAAGATGCTGAGTGACTATGTGAGTCATTCAAGCCCTAAACTGCATTTCCCATTGTTGATTTGGGTGTTTTGCCACACAGAAAATCCTATTGAGTTTGAAAGAGCTCCAATAATTAACTGCTACCAAGACCACATATGTAGATAATTCAGATGATTGAAATATGAATAGTAGTATCTAACAGGCCAACTTCAACATCAACAAAGCAAATGCAATAAGGGATCATGGAAGTAAAATTTTTATTGAAAAACTGGGAGATATTTGCATCAGAAATTTGTGTCTTCTCTATGTCCATATATTCTCATGAATGTTCTTCATAGGAATTCTCTGGCAATTTAGTTGATCCTCAAGTGAAGCTGAGATAGGTTCCCCACTCATTGGTGTAAGAGGGAAATCTGATTCTCTCTGTAGTTTCACCTAAATTTGGATGAAGACTCATAGTCAGAGAATATGCATCTGGAAGAGATAAGCAGCCACCTCTTCTCTCCATTTTGTGCTGATTACAGATGGAAACTGTTCCTGACATATTTTAGAACGGTGGACACCATATTTTAAAGAATACAATGGGATATGGATCCTGGGCTGGATGACTGCACCTTTTGCTCTTTACTCACGTCTATAACAAAGATTTCCCTCTTTCTTGAACATCCTTTATTTGGTTAGTAGAGAGACTGGGGGACCCAGGCAACAGATTTCAGTATATGTGGTATTAGGTGCATCTTTTTTATTGTGAAGAACATTAGAATTTATTGATGTTCTAGGAGAATATTGACCTTGGAATCTCCTCAGTTAATATTTAACCCTTGGGTCAATAGATCTGGACAGTCACTTATTCAGAAGTCACTGTCAACTTAATTGTTATTGGCAGTACATACTGTAAAAGCCTTTGGAGTCTGATAATTGAGTATTTGTTACTAGATGCTATGAAGAATATCACATTAAAAACCTGATATAGTGATGACAAAAATTATCTCGTGGTCATAACAGTTTTGTACATGGCACTGTGAGTCATGTTTAGGTAGAAAAATGCTAAAAAACAGGCATCAATAGTTAGTATGTGTTTGGTTCTTTCATTTCTTCTCTTTGTTTAGATCAGTAGTATCAGAAATTTTTACAGTGAATAAAAATAACCCAAATTTCTGATTCTCATTAAAAATGATTACATAGAAATTAATTGAGCACATAGCCAATATTTCAAGGGAGTACAAGCACTTCTTTGTCTGTCTGCCTGGAAATCTGTTAAGCATAATCAAATTCTGAAACTTTTTGTTTTTTATGTTTGCACAGTCATCACATACCAAGCACACTAGGGCATTGATCCCCATCTGCAGATAAAGCAGTGAGGTATCTGCTAATGACAGTAACCATTTCTTCTGGTGTAGCTTGATGCCATGGTCCCAGTCAGAGGGAGAGGAGTGAGATCTGAGCTGCCAGCTCTCATTATTCCCAGCACCAGGAACTCCTGGCTGATGAAGCCCACTTCAGCTGTGGTGGATTTATTTGAGATCTCTGTAGTGGGTCACCTGCCAGTCACCCACCCAGCTACCTTCAGCAGTGGAGGGGCACTGGACTGTGGTACAGAGGTAATTCTTCATACCTAGCATTTCATTTTTTTCCCCCTCAAACCCCCTATTTCATTTTGTTCCTCCTCTTTGGCAATTCATGGGAGTGACACAGTCACCTTCATGATTGTAAGGCTCCAGAACTTCCTCACCAAGTCCCTTAGAGAGGCTTACAGGCTTTTTATGTACCCTGAGATAGACACAAGGGGAAACACAAACAAGATATTCTCAAGACGGCAAAACAACAAAAACTTTACTGGCAACCTTTAAAAAATCAGGTAACTTTGGCAAAAGTTTAAACAACATTGAATCAATGTGAAGCATTTCACAAAGCATTGACTTAACAAAGGGAAGCCCGCTCAACTTAGCAAGCTCTAACCCATCCACCTTTCAGTTACTCTAAGAAGAAGAAATTAGAGGGAAAAGATAAAAGTTAGAGAAAAGAACAAGTTTAGCTACCACACCTGCTTCCAGTAGTGCTCTAGCTGGTACAAAACCACAAGAAAGCAGGGTCAAACATACAGTGGTGTTGCATTCCGGTTTAAGTTCAAGTTTGGCTTTCCTGGCCTGTCCCCCAGGTGGGGCTTCTGGTTTGGGGGCCACTCAGGAGGTGGGTTAGGGATGCCAGAGATGGGGTGTGGACCATTGCATCCGGTTTGCCAGAATGGGGCACAGGTGGGGCACAGGTGGGATGTGTTAATCAGAGCACTGCCTTGCAGGGGAAGACTTGATTTGCCCCTTTCCCCACACATGCACCTGAAATGTTTTGAGCCAGCAATGCTTCCTAGTCTCTCACAATGACTTGAATAAAAGCATGTATTTCCAATTTTGGTTCATCAATAGGATTTCATTTCAAGTTCAGTTTCTTGGAAATGTCTTTCAGTTAGATGTGATTTTAACTTGCTGTAAAGACAGGCATGCCCCTTGTGAGGTTGCTGGAGTCTTGGGTACATTACTGTGTCCTGCAAGAACCCAGTAAGGTCTGCTTGGCTCCTCTGAAGAGCCACTCTGCAGCAGTGACAGACTGATCTCTTTGGGAGTACCAAGAACATCATTTGTCTTACACAGAAACAGAGAAGGATGGCAACAAGTGCTTCTGTTTTCATTTGGGCTCTCACATGTGTCTTGTGGTTTGACATGCTTTCTCTTAACTTCTTGTGTAGTCCAATGACACACAGGAAACAAATTAAGAAAGAACTCTGGGGCTAGAATCACTCCCTTCTGCTGGTCAGATACCTGGTATATCATCACACATTACTACCTCCTACACAGTAGGATAAATATCAATCCTGGCATGGTTTTTGCACCAGCCTCATGATTAAATAGTACTCAGATGAAGATAAAAAATCATTAAACAGGTGGCAACAGGCTGATCCAAGGAAAACAAAGATTTTGTTATATATATATATATATATGTTAATATATATATTAAGGCACATAAATGTCTTTATAAATAGAAATCAATTAGTAATCAGTGTTCTAAGATGTCTTCTGATACTTTATTTATTGGTATGACTGACTACATCATGTGTAAGGGTAATTATTTGAATATATAAGCATGCATGTATTTAAATAATTTACTTCTGAGATTATATAACATTTCTGAATTCAAACTGTGTTGATGCCAAACCTATAATGATACTGGCCAAGTCAAGCTCTGACAGTATTGGAGCCCTATTGATGTGGTTAATGCTGAAGTGATGTGAATGTAAGGTCTAAAATATAAAATAGGGTATATCAAGGACCCAGCCAAAATACACTCTTAAATTTCACAAATGAAAAGGTACATAATGCATTTATAAAGGAGCATGACTGATAGACAGGTTTTCCTTCAGTTCTGTGTTTTAAATTATCTTTTTTTCCCCCCTTTTTTAATTATTTCCATCCAGACAAGAAGGCTTTGACTATAAAGGAAATAGTCTCTATAATGTGTCTTTCTCCATTAAGCCTCAGTTTTAAAGATATTTGATTACTTAAGTCTTGCCTAAATATAGATTAAGAATCTCAAAAACTCAAAAAAAAATCTAGCCTACCTATTCTTCAAGAGTATTGCCCCTGTAAGCTCTTACAATCATAGCATGCCCTTCTGCTCAGCCTAAATCTCTCTGGATGCCTAACTATAGTTGTTCAGTTGCATGGAATAATAGGAGTGAGATGAGCTCCCATATCTTCCCTAAGGGTGCTTTGTAGCCATATGGACACCCATCTCTGACAAAATTCCAGGAGAAACTGACAGCATTAAACTGGGCAGTAGTGATGCTCTCCCATCACCTTTTCAATTTTTGCTAAACAATTTAACAATGAAGAGTTGTCCATCAAAAACTTGGGTTCTGTGCCTGTGCTTCACGGAACCTTGAGCTTACAACACTGGATAGTTTATTTTTCATTTATGTTGTGCAAATGTACAGCATCCTTGTAATAACTCTGACAGCTTTCTGTGACTGCTGGGATGAACTTAATTAAAGAATGGGTATTTACCTGGCTTATCTTTAATAGTCAAGAGAAGTAAAAGGCTTATGCAGTATGATAAAGAAAAGAAAGGTAGCTGCCTTGGAGAATAGGGAGGACAAATTTCCTTCATCAGCCTCTAAATAGTTGAACAGCTGTAGTATGCAAGGACCCAGCAGACATTTTAAGATGAGGTAGAAGAATAAGTGATGACTAAAATGGCATCAGACAGCTGATGGGGTTAAAAAATCCCTACATAGTTATAGTTACCACATGTGGTGGCACTTGATGAAATTGCCCTTGCACATCTGAAGCTACATTTCAGTGCCTGGTGTAGAACACCTGTGCTGCTCTTCTCCCTCTCCTAACACTCACTTGGCTCAGTAATGGTCCTGAGCAGAAACCCTTCTGAACTGGGCTGGCACAGTGTTCTTGCAGGTGGATGTAATTATATCTGCTGATTTTGGACAGAATTCCTAACAATGCTACAACTATGTTTGTTTATATCTGACATTCTAACTTTACCAGAGGAAAGTGTTCTTGCACTGCAGCTGGCAGTGTGATATGTCCAAGGGGTTTCTCCAGCTGGCTGACATGGAAATGATGTGCTGTGCTAGCACTGACAGCAGAGCAGGTCTGCCTGCAGCAGTGGAAGATCACAGTTACCTGGGAGCTGAGCAGCTCACACTGCATCAGATATGCCAGACTTGTCATTTATGAGACAAGACTTTCATACTTAGAGGGCTCAACTCAGATTTAGTTATATAAACAGAATTCATATATTCAGAAAATCCATTCAAACAGGAAAAGCAGGTACCCAGTTGCCTGGTCTCCTTCTAGACATTTAGGTCCTGCTTTCTTGACTGACAGTGGTTTGCCTTTACCAGGAGGGGAAGAAAGCATGCTGATGCAAGAGACCGCCTGGAATAATATTCAGTGTTGTGTTTTCAGTATTTCCACTTCTTGGGTCTCTGCTTTAACTACTGAACTAAAATATAAAATACACAGCATAGCAGCCCTGGCCCATGATGTTCTCATCCTCAAAAGAGGGCTGTGTAATGTGGATGACAAGTGAATGTAAAACCGTGATATTTCCTAATGATTTCTTCTATGCTGCATGGACACTTGACAGTAGGCCAAGTGACTTCCCCTCTGCAGGTTTTCAGCAGCCCTGTGAGAGCACAGAAATCTCAGGCAGATATTTCAGGCACCATGGGCTGCCCCCAGAGTCAAGTGTTTACCTTTTTGGTGAGATAGTCTTACATGGGTGAGCGGGGTTCTGCTTGGAAGGGATTGACCAGCAAGCACGTATGTATATATGTGTATATATATATATGTATATATACATCCCAGGGAGCAAAGCTTTAGTCACATTTGAAGGAGGCCATCCCATTACAGGATCCTGATGATGAAACAATCCTGCAGCCACCAATTTGGATCTTGGCGTTTCACTCCTCACAGCACAGAAAGCAGATGGAGCTTGGGAAATCTCCCAGTCCTCAGAATCCTCTCCTCCTCTTAAGCCTGCAGGAGTCCTTGGGTACTGCTGAGATGTTTCTGTTTAAAACAGCGGTGTCAATATTCTGCTCTGGTTTGTGTATGCTCACACCACTGCACTACTAAACCCTTGTGAAACTGCTATAAGCAACATGATCATCCAGCATCATGAGCAGTTCTTTTCTTTCCCCAAGGAGAAACTCTTCATGTGTCTTTGAAGATTATTTGATAAATCATATGCATACTGTGAAATGTGTGCTTGGTAAAAATGTGCTGAAGGTGTGTTCAGAAGGAAAAAAGAGTGGTGTTCCTGACAGTTCTGGGTCTGAGCCTGCCTCTGGATGTCCTGCCTTCCCATGCAGTGAGCATTTTGCTGTGTTGAGTAATTGAGAATTTTTTCAACAGGAGCAGAAAACTTTGAAGCTATTTCCAATCAAGATTCTCTCTCTAATTTTAGGTATGGAAGATGCCCTCATTCTGGAAATAACCTTTCATGGGGTCTGTCGGGAACTTCCTAGTGGAAGCTGAACTTTTCAGGAACCAAAATGGTGAAATGGAAGATGTAACTACAGTAGAAGTGTTGCAATTATACTGTATTTCAACATCTCTTCTGTCACCACTGTGACTACCTGGCTTGGGAAGATAACAGCTGTTCCCAAGACATTTATGAAAATCTTTGGTTGTAATCTTCCCTTATGGAGGAGTGAAAAGAGTGTGATAGTGACAGTTTATAAATTTGTAGTGAAATGTGTTCTTGGGAAAAGCACCTGATCAGCAGAGCAGAAGATGCACGTCTCTTTGAGGAAAACTGCAAGGTTTTGTTGCTGAGGCAACAGTGGTACATGGGAAATGGAGATTCAACTTTTAAAACCAGGGCAGACTTTCTGTTCATCCTGAGGATCCTTAGGCATTGACTCAGTAAAGCAACTTGGTTTTCCAGTGATGTGATTATAGTGTGTATTTAAAGATGTGGTCAGAAGAGGACTTTTTTTCTGTTCACATACTTTGACTATTTTATTTGTAAGACATGTAAGATCCTTAGGACCAGAACGGTGTCTTACCATGTGTTTGTTCAAATGCTCAAAACAAAATAGGTCTGTGTTCAAGTCCCCAGGTGCCAGTGTAGCCCATAAATAATAAATGGTAGTGGTAAACACACAGAAATCTCATTTGAGGTAATGGGAAAACCTCTTTATCATTTTATGTGTTTGTATTTTCCTTTAAAAAGCCAAACCTAATGATAAAAAACTCCACTGTACATAAGTTCAAATGAAATTTAATGCCTAGAATGTCAGCAGATCCAATGGATCATATGCTTCTGCTGCCAGGGCTTTGCCTGTCATGGCTTGGAGTAGTCATGTGCTTGAGGGGGCTGGAAGTTGTGTTTCCATGGTTATGTAGCTCCCGACTTTCTTTTAATAACCCAGACAAGAGATTTGTTAATGTTCACTACTGATAATGGGAAATTATAGAAAAAAAATCGTTCCCAAGTGCTTTGGTTTTTTTTATTCTGCACTGCACAAAGGATGAGGTGAAAAAAATAATAATCCATCCATATAACTAGGAGCTACTTAAAACCAGAAAAATGTGACTTTTATGCCATTGCTTGCAAGCAGCGCAAAAAATGAAGGCACAGTGGACCTGTTCCAGCTGTAAAGGAACCTACCTCAGCTGAGAGTATTTACCTTTGATTTGTGAAGAGCATCATGATACAGGAAAGGTTACTCTTGCAGTCAATGGTCCATTCTTTTCCTGTGATTGCATCACATTCCAGGAATCCTAATAGAAATAGACACTACACTTATGAGTAATATGTTAAGAGGCTTTTATCCATCTTCTGCATGAGGGTATATCAAGATATTTATTATCTGTGGTCAATTGAACAGTAATTGATGCTAATGATAGAACACGAGGTTACCAAATAAGGTTCTCAGGGTTTTTAAAAGTAGTGCAGCATGGTGACTATTCAATGTTAATATCCATTATATTTTCTATGTTGAAAGGGTAGTTACAAAGGAAATAGATTGGCTTTGTTCATACACTGAAGTTTGTAATTTGTTGGGGAAAGATACAGTCTCAAGATCTGAATATCTATTTTAAAATAAGAAACAAAAACAAAGTCATACAAACAAGTTAGCAATTTTTATTATCCTGGTTCAGAAATGCTCTCATGAATATGAAAATAGTTTCTGAAAAAGTAACATTGAAAAACTGAATGCAGCACCTGTCAAAGTTCATGAGAACTGATGGCAAAACCAGAATTGGGACGCTCTGGATTATACTATCAATACCATTATATACCTTGGTGACCTTTGAGATGTCACTTAAGTGAAAATGTTCACATTTTTTAGCTTGATTTTTCACAGGAATTTAAAAAAAGAGTAATATTAGCTAAGGTTCCTTGGTAACCTTCACATGGAGCTAGAAATCATATTTGAAAATTATACTTCATGTATCTGATTCTAGACAGACACATATGATCTTATCACCTATATGACATAATTTTCTAAAATAATAATGAGTAATGATTGACAGTAATGGATCATTTTCAAGTGTAACTTGTTTTTCCTCTGGCTTACTTCAGGATTTCTATACAAGGCGTTACAGAATGGCAAAATAATATTTGATATTACAATTCTTTCAAATTACTATCATAATATTAAAGGAATTCAAAAAATGCAGATCCAGCTATTCTTTTAGGTCTTGATTTTATTAGACACTCAAGAAAGAGTCTGATTTATAGCCTATAAGCTGGATCATTAAAATTAGAGCCTTAAGTATTGGTGACCATCCATAGCAATTACAGGAGTGATGCAAATACTTGAATGCAGGTGTACCATATTAAATCCATATTTTAGTAGTGATATAAAAGAAACATTATCAGAGGCTGGCTTAAAAGTTGCTGAAAATTATTTCAGTAGAAATAGAAATATTTTCATTACATTGAGCAGATTAAAAGAGGTAGATCTTTCAAAGTTATTTTCTAGATAGCTACTTGTGGCTCAGAATTGGGTCTGAAAACTTTTTAAAGTAAGGTTATCCTTTTTCTGAAAGACAAACTACAGTAACAGTGATCACATGATCATTGAAAATGTTTAGGAATTTTCTTAGAATGATTTTATTAGTCTTCAGCACAAAAAGAAAATTATTATTCCTATTTGTGTTGTACTGAGACCTTACACATGATGTGCAAATATTTATAATTTTAATACCTGCTATTTCCAGACCTCAATGCCATCTATCTTAGTATAGAATTAAAATACAATGCCTCAGGTTAAGACCTGTATTACTTTTCTGTGATCTGGGGATGTCAAATCAATAACTGTGTACTTAAAGCTGTCACATTTTAATCCATGTGTCAGCTGTGAGGTTGTGAAACCTTAAATATATTACAACATTATTTCCCAAAATTTAAAAAATTTGATTGAAAGCAGTTCTGCAGGCTGCAGTTTCAGGTAGATAAATAGATATGTGTAGGGAAAATTTTGCTTTTGAATCCATCTACTAATGTCCACTTCTTCTAGAAGAACAGACAGAAATTATGTCTAGGGCAGGTGCATAGCTGGATTATACAGGCAGTGGTTTAAAAGTTATTCTAGTCTGAGACCCTGGAAGAAGGATTACCCTAAAAAGTAAAGATGGGCTTGAAGACACATGGAAGCTGCAGAGAAGGGTACTGCAGAGGTGATGCTTGAGCTGACCTGTGGGTCCCCCAACAAGCCTCATTAATGTGTTCAAGCTGAATGGAATTAATTGATGTGATAGACTTGATCTTGGGAGAAACCTTCCTTTTCCTTGTGTCACATTAGGGTTGGTAAATCTCACAAAATAAAAGGTATGATCTGTTAGAATTTCAACAGGTAGAGCAGAATTTGTTCCCCACCTCAGACTATTTGCAGTCTTGAATTATTTTTCTCATAAGAGACAGAGCTTGCAGCTTTGGCTCCTCTCAGCACGTGGGTGAATGTCTAAGTGGTTCTTCTCCAGTCATGAAACCCCATAACCAAAAGCCAATCTTTATTTTCCTGGGTTCACACAGGACTCTGTGCACACATGAACGTTTTCTCAGGGCCAAGGTTGCAGGAAGAACATGTGGTGGGGGAGAAGGGTGCAACTGAGGGCAAAGCATGGCAGGTGCTTCCACCCTGGGTGATTTAGAAGTAAGAGATGATAGGAATGGCTGTATCTGTGCAGATCCAAGTGCCACATGGCCCAGTGCAGTGTTTGCAGCAGTGGACAGCCCTTAATTTCCTGGATGTGCATCAAAGCCAGGACAGTGTGTGCTCATTTGGGTCCATCAGCTTTTGATTCAGGTATTTCACCAGCTCATGTTGACAGGGGACTGCTGGCATGTGTCTGTTGGTACCATGCAGAGAGCAGCTCTGGTTGGAGCTAGCTGCTCAGGAAGGGACCTTAGGGTGCTCTGGGGTCATATGGGATTTAGGAGATATCCCTGTCTGCTGTGGGTCCTATCATGCTTAGGGGTCTCTTTGCTGGCACAATTCTTATTGTTGGCACCACTTTGAATTTCTTTGAGCCAAAGAAGATAAACATTAGGACATTATAGTGCTCAGTGTTACAGTGTCTATTTGACTTTATTTTTCTTTGGAACAAGCTGTACCTCTAATGAAACAACTTAAACCTGATAATAAATATCCCAGCTCTTGACACAGACATTAATTACTTTTCAAATGAGCAGGTTGTGTAGTCCAAGTACTGAGACCTAGTTCTAAATCAAAAGATAACACTCTTCTCTTTGATGAGGACCAGGAGTAGAATAATCAGTGACAAGGACATAATTTACTAAGAGAGAAGTATTGTTTGAGCTGCTCTGAGAGAAGAAACATTCTCCAAGGCCAGATTCACCCAAGCTTTTAAGTACTGATTGACACTGAAGAATTTTGTTTAATGAAACATTTCACATGCCTGACCTGAGAATTTTTTAATTACCTAGTTGAGCTGGAGTCAAGAATACTCTGCAATCAATAGCATTATGAAGAATTTAAGAGAAGCCTAGGAAATATTTTCTCTTATTCAAGGAGGAGCTTGAACAACAGATGCAGAAACCCATGTAAAGTCCTGAAATCCAAAGACATAATGGTCTATATTACAGTCTGGGAGGAATTATATGAACTTGACAAAGACATTTATTAATTTTTAATTGGGAAAAATTATTGGGTATTCCAGAACTAATAAACAGCAATTTGTAAAATAATGATTCACTCGTGTCAGTCACAATAGACTTAATCAAGCTGTTCATTGAGCTCATGCAGTTCACAAAGCTCTGGTTTTTGCTCCTGAAAAAGCTGATTCCAGCATGTTTGCTAAAGAGAAGATATTGAAAAAATCAGGACTATTTAATGTGGAAAAATAATAAAAATATACAGTATACCATTTCAAAATATATTTTTATATAAAAAAGTTACAAAAAATTTCTTTAAATAATTGAAAAATTATGTTTGAATAAAATAAAGACAATTTATTTCATTTAATTAATCTTTATTTTGCAAAAAAAAGTAAATATAAAGTTCATATAAAAGCTCTTTTTTCTCTGCCGATGTTTTCCTGTGGAAAATGCTTCTCTTATAAAGGGAGGTTATTCAATATTAAAGCAATTTAAGCATCTTCCCCCTTCCAGATATGTAAAGCTATTGATGACCTGTATATCTTTACACCATGTCCCTTTAGCAACTATGCAACATTATTTATTTCATGGCACAGCGATCTCTCCTTCCTACAGACCACAGCTATCCACAGTGCCCTTGGTGTTTGTTTTATGGGGAACACAGTCAAACTGAGAGCTCTTTAATACAGAAAAAATCTAGATAGAAATTTTAAACTAGCCATTGTTAGCTGTTTATTTGCTTAACCTTTGTGTGCTGATTTGAAAGATGATTTTAGATGTCTCCAACATTTGTGCCTTCAGGTTTGATCTTTTCCTCTTGTTGTTGTGTTACATATGCAAAATCTAATTAAATATTTTGGTTTACATTATGGCTAGCCTCTCATTTAAAAAGAAATGAGACACAAAGATATTATTTCATAATTAACAAAATTGAATTGCACACATCTTCAAGCTTTTGCTGGAACACCTGGAGACTGGAAGCCTTGTCACCTCTTTTCTGAAGCCAGAGCAGTCCCTTTGGCTGTGGTTCCTTTGGTAACAGTGTTGATTTAAGTAATTCTGGTTTCTGCTTGTTCTGTGTCTGTGCACAAGCTTTGTGGTGGCAGCACAGCTTTTGTGGAGCGTGTGGTGGATGAGATCAGGAGCTGATAACCAGTAACAAAAAGAGTGGTTTTGTTTGGAGGATTGCTGGATTTCCTTTCAGAGTTACTTTGACCGTGGCTCCACTCCATCAGAAGGGCCACTGCCCTTTTCAAACAGCAGTTGCTGTTCCCAAACTGGTAAACAGGTGCAACTGAGGGGGAAGTGGTGTTTCAAAATGTTGTTTATGGGCAAGGGGAAAGCACACTACACGTGTGTGAATCCAGTGCTTTATTGTTAGTATGATGGAAATCTCAGCAGCCTAATTCAAGTATCATTATTACTCTGGATTTATTTCTGACCTTAAAAAGAAACTAATTATGCAATTAGAGTGCTTCTCTACAGAAAAGATCTCAATAATAGTGATACAATTCAAATATTAACACTCAGTTATTGGTTTTCTATGTTTTTCCTGAGGAATGCTTACCCTTGTATTTCTCCTCTGAACTAACAGTCAGCAGATTTGTGCTGCTGGAAAGGATAAGGCCATAAGCCATCAGGTCCTGATCCTTCAATGGGAAGAATCTAGTGTTGGTCTTGGTGGTTCCTTCCCCTTACTTTGCCCATTTTTATACATTTTCTACCACACACTTTCACCTTTGCCGTCGTTCATGGTTTTGCAGCTCCATGTTACATCCATACTTACTCTCTCATTTTGTGGCAGATACCACTGTTTTCTTCTCTTTGTTACCACCAAAACCAGCTTTGTCAAGCTCCTGGCCTGCATTCCTCTGCCTACTGCTGGGTGGTTTATATCTCTGGACACTTCAGTGCCATCCTGGGCCCACCTCCTATCATTCCAGACATGCACTTTTCTATGCTGCATCCTGCCTCTCCACTTCCCAAGGTTTTTGCTATTGCATTTCTCTACCTTACATTGATGTGTTAGAGGTGTAAGCATCTCATTCTCCATAGAATAATGTCTTGTTACAGCTATCTGTATAAAACCATGGTCCTACCACACAAAGATAAACAAAAGTAGAACAAATTAGCCATAAAGTCGCAGATAAGTCAAGAAAAGTGCAGGCCGAGCAGTCCTGGCAAGCCTCAGTCCTTATGGCTCTCATTTAGACACGGCAATGTGGTGCTGCAGGCATACAGGGTTACACTGATGAGGAGGCAATGAATGGGCAAGCTCCTGGGTTAGGGGCTGTTGAAGTCAGCTCTGTGCAAGAGAAGATTGCCATGACAGACTGTCATAAAACCTAGTAGATGGTCTGTAATCATATCTGTGCTAGTGATTTTGCATCAGCTCATTCAAGCTGAATATGTTCTAATTTCTTCATAGAAAAGCATTTGACACACATGTAAAAAGTGTGACTCTGTCGGCTGGTCAGAGTGAAGAACTCCTTTCAAAGCTCTCTCTGCCTGAGATTCACACTGCCACTCTCCCCTGTGACAGTACCAGCAGTTGCCCAGCCAATAGATCAGGGACCTTATCCAGCTGATCCCAAAAAGGCGAGTGACAAAACTGAATCAAGACCCTGGTCTTGCTTCCACCTCAGGCACAAAAGCTTGGGTGATCAGAGATGAGGTCGTTTGAATACTTCACCAGGGTCATGGTAATGATGGGACTTCTTGTTCTAGCAGATTCTCAAAATGCTGTGGCATTTCTCCCAAAGCCTTACAAGAAGGTACTGAGGATGGCTTTTTGGCTCCCACACAATCTACCTGGAAGCCTATGGGCATTTCAGCTGAGTTTCTTTATGCTGTATGTGTTGTGTAGATATAGATACTCAGCTATGTCTCCCTTGTGCTGTTTTTCTACTCTTTTTATCAGGACATGACATACTAAAGCTGGCTTGAGGCCTGTTAGCACCAGATCAAAATATAGTATCTAGGTGAGGGAATAACTAATCTTATCTAAAAATAGCATGTCAGTTCAAAAATACTGGAAAAAAAAAAAAAGTTGGATGCACTGTGCATTAGCTAGGGATTCCCCATAGCACAAATCAAAGACAAATGTGATATGAAATGTGGGCATTAAAAAATGCTCTGGGCTATATTCTAAAAATAAATTATTGTGTTAAGATATAACTGTATATGGATGCTATTTTGAACCACACTGTAAGTGCTAGGGGAGTATTACTCAAAATTCATGCTGCCATGTGGTGAATCAAACATTCTTTAAATGGCTCTGGTGGTCTAAGCAAAGGACTAACATGTGAGGAAGGCATGTCTCCAAGAAAGGTGATTCTGAGTCAGCAGCTCACTGAGTCTTCAACACTAAGAAAAATCCAGTCCTGCTCTCCATCTATGATGATGCTGGGTGTAATGTACAGCCTATGGGAGAGCCTGATTTTCAAACAGGAGGATAACATTAAGACTGTCTATTATTTCTTTTAGAGACTGGAAATAGGAAGTAGAGCTATTAGCAAATGAAATACAGGTTTGTGGTTTGAATGAAAACTGTTCTGTCGTAAAAGCCCTTCAGCTCTTCCTCTTCATTAACAAACACAAGGAATGGATTTCAAATCCACCGCTTAAAAAAGATCTATTGTCTCAGAACCTTGGCAGTGAGGGGTCAGAGTACCAGTACTGTCCTGTTCTGCCGAGTATCTTGCTTTAGGAGACACATGAGACAGTATTTGGTGGCAAAGCTGGCTTTGAAAGTTCCTGCTCCCCTTTGCCAAAGCCAGGTTTGACTATTTATCATGCTGTCCTGGCACAATCAGCTGTGTTTTCTGTTGTGCCAGTTTAACTGTTTGCAGTGGTGTACAGTACACAGGTGCATGCATATTTGTCTGTAAAAACCTTTTATTCCTGCAGTGTTGTCTTTGCCCAAATCCTCTACATGAGCCTGGGCCAGGGGCAGTCTCCCTGGCACAGCTGTGCTACACTACAGTGAAAATGGAGTAACCAATGGCAGGATTTCAATCATATTCAGCAAGTTCTTCCTCCTCATCTTTTAACTATTTCTGAAATAACATCTTTTGCTTAATCTGGGTTTTGTGTGTGCTTATTTTACCAGTAAACTTGATGTGGTGAAAGAATAGTTAATATAATCAAAAGCAACAATGAAATTAAGCCAGTGGCAAAATAGTTGTGGATTAAACAAGATTGGGTTTCCACTCAGAATAGATGTTAACTCTGTATTATTATTATCATCATCACCATCATCTATTCTACACTCTTGAATAATACATGCCATAAAGCCTTCCTGAATAAATTTGCTTGAATTAAATATATTTTTCATTAAAAAAGAAAAAAAAAAAAAAAAAGAAAAAAGCAAATCAACAAGCTAACAATATACCTAACATTAATATTGTCAGGTAATCTTGGTGGTTGCTTAGGCCTCTTCTAAAATTCTCATCTTCATTTATTTCTCAATCTGAACTTTCCTTGCTTCAATTTGAAGTCTCTGAATCTTCTTTTATCTTTATTTAGGAGGTTGATGAGCCAGCTGCAATCACATTGTTACCCAAATTAGAATTAACAGCCCATAATCAAATCGCCTTTTTTTTAAAAAAAACACCATAATAGATTCAGACCTTTGAAAATTTTGTTGCAGGCAATGTTTTTCAAACTGTCAATCATCCTGAATCCTCTCCACTCCTTAGTTCTTCTTCAATCTCTGTGGCAGCAATATAATATTGTAGTGTTAGTGGTTCACTGCTCCTAAACCACTGATATAATTTCTCTAGGCAAATTGGGTATTAATCTGTTCACCCAAGGCACTCTTGAGGGAGATCAGGTAGTTGGGTAACAGTGATTGGCCCTGTTTAATTGGCTGTTACTTGTAGGGCCAGGAAGCTGCAGCATTTTCTGCCCATGCAACTTGGTCTCTACCTTCTCTGTGAGCCCAGTATCCCATCCATAAACGAGGTCCAAACTGGATAATTCTCGAGGAGTCACCCTGCACTACAAAAGTGCTATAATTTACAAAGCTTTCCTTCAAAGTATGACATCTTGAAAAAAAGAAAAAAAAAGGAGTGAAAAAAAAGTAAAAAAAAAAAAAGAGGAAAGAATAAAGAAATAAATTAAAGCAGTTGAGAAAACTTATTTATGAAGCACTTCATAAACCCACACGGAGAGTTTCTAACTTCTCTGTACCTTCTCTTTTATTCCTGTATACACTGCAGACTGCAGCTCGACTAGTATATTCTGGGCATGACTATCTCTAGACTTCATTTTGACTATTAGTAAAACCAAAGATGAACATAAATCCTTATCCTCTCATACTCTTCTCAAACATCTCACGTGGAGAAATATTACCTGCTTGTGTTCACTTGTACTCTTCCAGTCCAATGTGGAATAAACAGACATCAACACCCAAATGCAGAGTAGGAGTGATATATTTAGTAACTATCTGAAATCCATTAGCATTTCCATTTTCTGCACCTAAATCTGCTGTGTTGAAATGCTGGCAGTTTGGATTATGCCCTTCTGCTTTGGGGAGAAGTCAGTGTTTAACGCTGTGGTGTGTGACTACCCAGCTCAGGGGAGTAGCCTGCTCCAGCCACGGGGATCAGGCATGGGCTGTTTCATTCTGCTGCCTTCCACTGGCCCTGGGTTTGAAATGAAAGTCACAGTCAGATATGACTGAAGAGACCATGAAAGGCTTGATTTTTTCATTTTGAAGACATGTTGTATTGGCATTGAAGACAGTGTTGTATTGCATATTATTTCGTGCAATCATTCTGAGTTTCCAACATGAGTTATTCCAGGCCTGATCAAGGCTCTACTCGTTGGAATGTTCATATTCCTGATATAAACATTCACTGGAATAAAAATCAGACAAAGCCTCTGGAGTGGAGTCATAATTTTCCACCTTTCCACCTTTCCCAGCCACTGATCTGCTGACTTTAAATTTATTCCCAATTGTACAACAGCCTGGTTTTGACAGAACAGAGTATATCCTGACTCAGTGTAAGCAGCCTGGTAAGGCAAATAGAGCCTTAAAATTTGTTAAAATTTTATTTCACCTACTAGAATAAATTGTTAATGTTTATGTTAACCTGGGTGACTTGATCAGATTTCAGCAGTTTATGCAAAATATGACAGAAACATGCATCATTTCAATAGGTTTTTTTCAACTTGAAGTTCAATTCCTTCTCTCTGCCCAAATAAAGTCTAGCATATGATTCTTCTGTACATTGTGTTGCAAATTCTGATTTAGGAAATGGCCACCTGCTGTAAATTTCAAGAGTGTTCACCTATTGATTGAGATGTAGTGTGCTGTGATAACCTGGCCTTTTTGTCTGTATGTTCTTAGAGAAGTCATCTTCTCCCTGTTAGTACAGAGGTCACAAACAGAGACCAGTAACTGTGAGCAATCTTTTGCTCCATCTGGTGTATTGGCATAAGTTGGGCAGCAAAAAGGTCAAGTTAGTCAAGAAAGATATCATCCTGGAAATGAGCTGTGGCAGAGCTTCCTGTACTTGGGAACTTAACAAATTAAAACCTGAAGTATTATGGAGCTTTGGCAATTGCAGAGTTAGGAAGCCTTTAAGTGTAGAATTCTCAAATCATAAATTAGAAGCTGTGCTCTTAAATCATCTCTAAATCTATTTTCAGCCCCTGCATCCTTTGTGGGGCAAAAGCCTTGGCTGTTAAAGGCTCACAGAAAGTTACTGGATCTTTTGTATGAGTCAAATAGGATTTTGGTCCCAATGCCTAAAATCATATATCATCACTAAACCCAGGATCTATTCTTTTCTGTGACTGTTGTTTTGAAAGCAAGTAATAAATTATTTACTGTATCTATATGTATCAATATAAATCAATATTATTTCAAAATTTCAATAACTTCCTGTTAAAAATATACAAGAAGATTAAATATCTGCCTAGCTCTGGCAAAAATGAAAAATATATGCTATTAGTGCTGTAGAATTACATGCAAAAAATTATTAGTGACATGCTGTATTACAATTAGGTATTAGAATTAATACAATCCATGATCTAGTATGCATAGAGAGAGAAGTAGTAGTAAATCAGGCACAGCAGTGGCTGGGAAAATTCAGCTTGCTTTAGTAGAATAAAATTTGTGCATGATTAACCCAGAAACTGGGAATTATAGAAGAAGTTAATACTATGATTATAGGGCTCAAGCAGCAGAGGACAGTAAGCACTGCACAATCAGAATGCTTTTACTTGAAGAAAACTTCTTCCAATATGTGAACAGAGGTTTTGGACGGGAGAATACTCTCAGTACTATGAACCGTGTTTTGGCACGAAATCTTCAGTAAGGTACATTTTAAGTGAGGGAAGTCAAAATATTTTGGAAGTGTTAAAAGAGATGACTGCAGTAACGTATATTATAAATGAAGATTATGCAGAGCAAAGAAAGAACAAGGACAAGTGAGTGAAAAAGCCCAGATTTTGTGTTATCCTTGACAGGTGAGCACCATGTAGGATAGAGGCCTCCCCCTTCCGGAGGGCTACATGTCACTGGCTGATCAGCCTGCAAGAAACCATCGACATAGGTGCTGAAAAACTGAATTTTCTTGAGCACAAGGAAATCTGACTGGTGCTTGGTGTGGACTGAGTTCATGCCTCGAGGAGTTAGAGAACAGGCTGGTAGGAGAAGCATGGCCTTGAAGGGAAGGTTGCCACCAGCATCTGTCATCTCCCCTGTAGTTTTAAGGGGATGAGTGATAAATGTGCCTGTCCATTCCAGGTGAAAGGAAAGTTCCTATGCTCAGCTGGAAGGGAAAGAATAATGTACATGGCATAATACTGGAAAGAACTAGTACATTAAGTTTTAAAGTTGGCAGCAAGGCATTGTATTGAATCTGTCAAACTGGAGATGGTACAGCAGTGAGAACAGCATTATGGCAATGATATTTGAAAAAATGTAATCTTGAAAACTAGATATATGTCAGTTTGACCTAAGTATAATGAAAACCTTTTGAACAAATTTGGAAGAGAAGAATAATTAAGACATGGAGATAAATGGAAAATGGGATTAAATGCAATATCGGTCTATGAAATCAAATCAGCCCAAACTAATTTGCCATATTTCATCTAAGATGTGCATAATTTTCTAGGAAGAGAAAATATAGTACATCTCATCTGTTAGGATTTCTGCAGAATGTTTGAAGTTTCTAGGTGAGCTAGGAAACTTAATGCATGCCCAGTCTCCCCTTTAAATATGTATTTCTGAGAAGAATGAAAAACAGATCAGACATGTTTAGGACCATGTGTAACATTTTAAAAGTAGACCATAGGTAAAAACCAATTTGAAATCCAATTTTTAACTGATTATTCATTCATCTTGAAGTTAGTACTTACTGTTATTTAATTATATTAAGGAACATCATGCTACATAATGTCAGAAGCCTTAATAAAATAAAGCTACATAATATATTTTTCTTTTGTTCTTATTTAATAAGCTGCTTAATGAAACTAGAGTGGTTTCATATTAATATTCTTGACAAAATCATGTTGTTCATTGTTTATCATCTAATTATCTTTTGGACATTCACAAAATGAACCTTTAATAAGTTTTCCAGTGTATTTAAAGATTTGGAACTAGGCTGATTAGATCTGTATTTCACTGAGTCCTCTTTACTCCACATTAAATTTGAGATAGAGAATTTGGTAGTCCTTCTTCAGTCCTCAAGATATTATCTGTCTCTCACATCTTTTTAAAGATAGTAATCAAAGCTTATTTTGTCTGTATCCTTAATCATCCAAGGAGGAGTTACATCTGGCCGTGCCTACCTGAATACATTTATGTTAGCTAATTATTCTGTAAGCTGTTTTTCTTAGTCTGAATTGTAGTCTATTTCCTTGAAAAAATATTGTAGTTATGTTCATTAAAAGTTTACCACTTCTTTTTTTTTCTTTTTTGTAAGGGCCAGAGGAGAGCAAGCGTTGAAGTGTTGCTCTTTTTGAATCACCTGAATTTTTCCAATGTAATGTGTAATTCCAATGTGATGTGTGATTTTGTATGTAATTTGTCATATATATATATATACATATATATCCTTCACGATCTAGCTTTAAAAGCAACTGCTTTTAAAACCTGTGGCTTTTCAGGTTTCGGTACTTACAACAAATCATGTCCTCTGAATATTGAACTTTTTATATGACTATGATTTTTTATATCCTCAGATTAGGCAGTTTGTTTTACAGTTATGCTACCTGACCGGTATTCTGTGGGTATTTGCATTTATTTGAATTTAGCAAGTATTTAATAAACGTGTATTTTCCTCATGCAGATATGAAGAGGCGGGGAGAAAATATTTGTCATGTGTTTGTTTCTTTGTCAGTGCCATATCTCCTCTAGATTTGCTTGGCAGGTAATGCAGCATTTTTGAGTGCTACAGTAGTCTCCTTCACTCTTGCATCCTTGATGCAGCATGAACTGGCTGCTTACTCTGTACAAATTTGAATTTCACTATTGTAGCCAGCTCCACAAGATTACTGATGCTAAGGTAAATTAGATCGAAAGAGGTTTCCTAAATACAATTATTTTATATCAATGCCAAGCCCATTTTCCCCCTTGTGATTTGTATCATGAGCTCTCCTTCTTCCTTTTGTGAATTTTCAAGGGCATTATTTCTGTGCATAATACCTTTTAGAAATTAATCTTGGCTTTCAGCATCCTTGATGTTGATTTATCCTAGGTGACAATCATGGAGAGTTTGGATGCAGTGCATGTGCCTCATGTAAAGCTTTCAGTTTCTCCAGCTGAGTGTAGTTCAGCAGTTGCCCCCATTTTACATCCTGTGGCTTTACTATAAAACTCCTATTTTCATATTATTTGCAAATCACACTGCCACTTGAAAATGTTCAAAAATGCAGATGTTCTCACACCCATGTGTCTCTCCTACCTAGATGCCTTAGCTACACCTATGACACCTGTGGAAATTCTATTTGTACTTAGATTTCTTAACAAAATCTTGCACCAGCAGACAATGCTTGTAATTTACATTAATTTAGAACAGACACCTGAAAAACACAGACGATGGAATAGTATCAGACTTGCAAATGTAAATATTCTACAGCTGACAATGGAACAGGATTAGATTTCAACCTTTTCCAAAAGAGATGTAGCAGCCTGCATATAAAACCAGAATGTATATGCACAGTGTGCACCAAGACGAGTGATTTATATCATAGTGGCTTTAAGCCCCATTTAAATCAACAAGGATTAATTTAAATAATGTTTATCCTTTTCTCAAAGATATTCTGCAAAATAGTCTGTTCTAATTAGCTGAAATAAGTTGATAAATTTAATAAAGTTATTTGCTCAGTGAAAAAATGCATATCTGCTACATATTTGTCTGAATTGTAATAAAACTACATGGTTTTATTGTGCTACTTAGTACTTATAGTTTTATTACACTGGAAATCAATGAATGGCAAATTAATTATTTAGTGGATAGTTTGTCTTTTTAATTATTATTTTTGTGAAGTTGCATTTGAATGAAAATTCAGTTTAATTGATGCCCAATTAAAGATTAATGGTATTTTGATGTTGTTTATTTGGGACTTAAAACTACAAAAATACATTAAAAGGCTCCTCAAAACAAGCTTTAATGCAAATTAATTAATATGTTAAATGAAAATATTAATCACAATGATCAACGGATTTTTTTTTCCTTGCCATGTTCTTCAAATTTTTGAAATGGGTAATTCTCACCATTTCACACTTCATCATTCATTTGCAAACTGAAACTGGAAAATGAGCTTTCCTCCTTTTTTCAACACTCTATGGTTCTCACAGCTTTGCTTCAGCTCAGCATTAAGCTAAAACAGTGAAGTAAAGTGAGATGAAACGTATTCTTGTGCATCTTCATGAAAAAAAACTTTTGCCAAAAATTAGCTCAACAGAACATGGTTTTAGTTTTTTAACTGATAAATCTTACTTATTCGTGCTCTGATTATTTTTAAACTGTGATGGAAAACTTGCTCTGCTTAATTGAATATAAAATATGTTAAGGAGCTATTAAAGAGTCAGAATGTAAACTGCATTTTCTCTTAAAGGTAAAAAAATTAAATTTATACCAGACAAGATACGTCTTCTAAAATGACTTTTTATCTGTGCTGATCTGGTACAAAACAACAGCTACATGTTATTCACACATGTGTAAGTAAACCCTGGCTATTTCTGGTTTTATGGTATAAATTAAAATTATTCTATTCAATAGCTACTCTACATTCCTTGAAAAGCAGCCTCTTCATTGGATTTGCTTAATCAGCTGGAAATATTTTAGGAATTTTGCCAGAATAACAAATGATCAAAGAAAACCTGTGATGTTCATCTTACATCCTCCAGGCCACCTTATCTGACAGAAACCACTGGCAAGGGAATGTGGGTGGGATCTTGCTTTAAAGAAGGTGTGAGTTGACTGACGGGGCGTGAAGGTACAGGAGCAGCCCCTAATCTAGGCATGGAGAGCAAGGGAGGAGATCAGCTGTAGTAAAGGGAGCCAGAGAAAATCACTTATTTGTGGGAGGGTGGACAGTCATGGGGGACAGAACTGTAGTTAGGAAAAGCAAATACACAACCAAAGGGACAAAAATAATAGCAATGGGAAGGGATAGAAAGGGAACATGTATTTTGGGGGTTAGAGGAATAAAAGGAGATCCTGCAGAAGACAGTGGACTTCATCTGTGGGGTAAGTTGAGTATGGAACAGCCTTGCAAAATCGTTGGTATGTTCAGGTAAGAAAAATAGTTCTGTTCAACATATGGATATCTCTGATATTTCACCCAAATTTGAAATGACTGGAGTGCATCTTTGTGTATTTGAGATAGGCTCCTTTTATGGTCACTGGAAGCAAACAGGTGTTTTGGTAGTGACTTTTTGTGCGTGTCTGAAATGATCATCTGTTTTGCATGCTGAAAATATTTTTCTGTTGAGCAGAAAATGAATCCAGTCAACTGTCTCAGGTGCAGACACACTGTAGACATCTAAAGTTAAATAAAATGGATCTCTTGCCTTATTGGTAAGACTTCCAACAGAACAGGGATGGATTACAAAATCTATTTGGTCAAACTGTCTAATCCCTTGTATGATTGCTTAAAGCTCTGGGGCACATGTTAAGTGTTATTGTACTGAAGGATATCTTTGGTATCTGCTGAATTCCCAGGTGCTTAATTTCAGGTACAGAAGTTTGAAAACACTTTTTCCCTTGTTGAACACAGGTGTGTTGCTTTCAGATTCTAGAATTCCATTATATTAATTGCACAGAAATATCTTCTCTTTCTACCTTATTCTAATTTCTTTGTTTCAGTTGGAAAAAAACTCCATGTCAAATGAGACAGCCTTGTCTCCTGGTGTTGCAGATAGCTTTGAGTAATGTTTTGCAAGCTAAGACTGCAAACATCTTTAACATGCAGCTGGGATTTTGTAGATCTATATAAATTTCTTCTACAGTTTATGGGATGTTTTTAGACAAATAATAGTAATTAGACCACACAGCTTTATTCTGTCATGAATAGTGTTTGGATCACATTGGTGACAATTAGACACTGTCTTTTGCAAGCCATAAGCGTATAGGAAGGTAGGTCCTATCATTTCTGGCCTGGCATACAGTATTTCTAGACCCCTGATGTCAATAGTGGCCATAAGCAGACCTTTAGGGAAGAATAAGGAAAGAATCAGCTGTATGAGGAAAAGCTTCTGCCTAATGCTTTCCTCTCAGTGGAAGTACCAAGCCTGTTGAAGTTCATCTGTGCACTAACCCTGTATGGGATGTCTCTTGCAGAATTTCATCCAGTCTCCCCTTGGACATCTAAATATCCTGCATGCAGAACAGCATTTGGCAAGCACTAAAACAGCTCTGTTGTCCATGGTGCAAAGGAAAAACTCCTCTTCTTTTTAAAATGCTCCCACTAGCTTCATTTTATGGCCTTTAGTTTTGTTATTGATGCTGATCATGGGTGAAGACAAATTCTTTTTCACTGATTCCATTATTGTTGAGCAGTCCATCCCTCTCCTTTCTCTCTGTGATCAATGTGATTTTGTAGACCTGTGTCACACCTCTCATGTTTTTCTAACTGAAGTGTGTGGCACAGGTGAATTGTGAATTCATACAGCAGTAAAGAGGTGCTTTCTTTATTAGCTGTTTATTGTCCAACATGTTCCTATCATGTGCTCAGTTTTTAATTTTTTTTTTTTTTTCACACACTGACCAGCCTAGAGCTGGTATTTTTTTCGAGCTATCATAACCCAAGTTCTTGCTCCCAAGCAGTAAAAGCCAGGTCAGAATAAACCACTTTGTCTGAAGGTACAATTGGCTTCTCACAGGGGCATCACTTTACATTTGTCTGCACTAAATTTCATCTGACATTTTATTGCTCAATCTGTCTTGTCAGTTCTTCTGCAACACTTCACAGTTGGCTCTCATCTTACTATCTTTAATAACTTGGAACCATCAGCAAACCTTATCATCGATTACTGTCTTTTCTAGGTAATTTAGGAATATATTAACAAGCAGAGGCCCCAGAACAGATTCTTATAGAAACCACTGCTGACATCCTTGATATGTAAGAACTATTTATTTGCCCCTTTTCTAAGTTTCCTATATTTTATAAAAATTTTTTTACATGACAGGACCTTCTTTCTTAAGTAATTGCTCAGTTTCCTTTAAAACATCTTTGGAAATCAGGTTAGCTTTAACCAGTCAAATAATTATTATTCTCATAATTTTTTACTCCGTTAGAACCCTCTAAGACACTTGTAAAGCAGGACTTGCTCTTAAAGAATCAATGTTGAATTTTTAATCTAACAGTATTTATCCACAGGTCCACTAATATATCTTTTCTGTTACACCACAGTCTTTTACACAGTTATTTTGGTTTCAAACAGATTCTCTGTGGACACCCTTGACCCTTTCCTCCTTGCTCCCAAGGAAGGATTTTCATGTAAGAATGCCCCATTTTTTTTGCTACAGTTAATGTCTTTTTGAAGAATTAATCTGCCTTCTTCAGGGGACTTGTCTTTCCTGAGCTCTCCTTTATACTTTGGGCTATGCAGGTTTCTTTTTTAAAATATCACAGCAAATGCTGGCACTCCTCCATCATTTATTTTAAAAGTTCCCTCCAACTCTCTTGATTTTAAATGTCAGCTGACATTTTTTCCCTTAGGGCTTGCCTTTCCTGTTCAAATCACCTTTATTCATAATGAACCTGGAGTAATTTTTTCTTTCCATTACAGAATAATAAAATTTTCAAGGTTGGAAGAAACCTCTGAGATCATTGAGTTGAACAGTTAACCCAGCCCTGCCAAGTCCTCACTAAACCATGTCCCTAAGTGCAAATCCACACACCTTTTGAACAATTCTAGGGATGATGATTTTACCACCTCACAGGGCAGCCTATTCCAATGTCAGACCACCCTTTTAGTGAAGAAAATCTTCCCAATATCCAATCTAAACCTCCCCTTGCACCACTTGAGGCTATTTCCTGCCACTTGGTAGCTGAGAGAAGAACCCAACCTCCACCTGGCTATAACCTCGTTTCCGGTAGTATGGGAGAGCAACAACTCCGAGCCTCCTTTCCTCCAGGCTCTCAGCCACTCCTCATCAGACTCGTGCTCCAGACCCTTCACCAGCTTCATTGCCCTTCTTTAGACTGAAAACAAAATGTCTCAACAAGCATTTCCTCCCCTTTGCTTTGTTTGTTGTATTCCTTATGATGTCTACCACATTTGTGATGAGAAAAAGTCTTTGTATAATCATCCTCAAAGTAGCAAACATCTTTTTTTTGCCTGATGATTACGCCTTCTACTCTTACCAACTTTTTCCCCTCTTCCAGTTTGAGATCCTAATTTCAGAGAAGCATCCATAGTGCTGGATGCTACACTGATAATATCGAATGGGGAAAACCTGTCACTTGGATTTTTTTTCCCTTTCCCATCTTCTGTGATATTTCTGAATTTCTTAATGAAAAGCTCCATCTCATTAGGTAGGACTTCTGCCTCTTTCAAGATTAGATGGCTCCAACATATCTGTGAAAGTGCTGCTGATTAATTTTTCTGTCTCTCTCAGTTCCTGTTATTCAGCATTCCAAGTCTCATGTGTGAAGAATAGGGAGCCAAACACTCCCAGTGATTTTAGCTCTTTTATTAACCTAGGAAAAAGGGGGCCCGTCGGTGTAGCACGCCGCCGCCCTCGGAGTCCTGATGTCAACCGGAGCCAGACTCCTCAGCGGCAGAACCTGATCCGGGGTCTTTCTTCAAGCAGGAGCTCCTTCGCAGTCGAAGTCCTCAGGGGGTCTTCTTCTTCGTGGCTCCGAGGTCGAAAGAC
>VZTR01023301.1:0-14159 GCA_013400775.1 Chaetops frenatus | reverse complement strand
GGGGGCCCGTCGGTGTAGCACGCCGCCGCCCTCGGAGTCCTGATGTCAACCGGAGCCAGACTCCTCCGCGGCAGAGCCTGATCCGGGGTCTTTCTTCAAGCGGGAGCTCCTTCGCAGTCGAAGTCCTCAGGGGGTCTTCTTCTTCGTGGCTCCGAGGTCGAAAGACGAAAGACCCTTAGTAGGGCCCAGGCCTGCTCTTTTATACTGTTCGAAGACCTCCCTGATTGGTTGAATCTGGATCCTTGCTCTCATTGGCTCATGCCCGGATCAAACAAGTCACTCCTGATTGGCTCCGTTTGACTAGTCCTGGATTGGCTCATGTTGTCTAGGGTTAAGTGCAGGAGAGCGGTGGCTGCTTTTACCCGATGAAGGGATTTAACAAGGGTTCATACAACCAGGGTTCAATAAGGTATAGAACTGGGGTACATTTCAGGGGTAGAAAGTACAAGGGATTTCCCAACTTAATTAAACAGTGCAACCATCATCATGGAGGCCAACTTAATCAACCTAGGCAACAACTTGATTTCCTGCAATGAATATGAATTTTATAACAAGCAACAGTTAATCCCCTTAACTTATTTCTTACATCATGGGCTTGAATTCTCTCTCTGAAGCTTTCATGTTGTTAACACAATTGTTGTGTGCCATTTCCCCACAGGGCAAGTACTCAGCATTTGGCATGTCAGAGGGTAAACTGAGAAACTGTTCTCCTTTTGGCTGAGTTTCCTCTCCATTTCTTCTCCACATGAATGCAAAGGTGACTTCCAAAGCAGTTCTCTATGTCCACATGACAACTTACCTCACCTCTCATTTCACTTCCTTAATATGAAAGCCACAAAGCATGAACAAGCACTGCAACAGTAAATGCTGTAGTAAATATATGTGTATAAAGTAGGAAGAGGGAAAATAAATTCTTTAGCTTTACTATTTATATTTAATCACAGAATCATATAAGCCCCTTTAGGGATGGAAAAAATATAATCTTCCTTTAGCTGAGTTTTATCTATGTCCTCAAAGTCAACTTCTGGAAAAAAAATTATAAGGGCAAATCCTCATCTCATATAGATTCTTAAAATTTAAAGAAAATTCAGTATCATATAAGAGTTTTCCATATGTATCCCCAAAAAGAAAGATTAAAAAAAAATTCTAGTCAATCTCTGTGCAGAAAATAGAATGAGGCTGTTTTGTACGTCATTCTCTGAGACTGACATTTAACAAAAATTCCTTCAGTGGTCCTTTAATCTTCTAACAGCTAACAGAATACCAAAGGAAGATCAGACTATCCTGAAAACTGCACCATCAGACTGCTGCTCATAAGGCAGTGTATGGGGATATTAAAAAAAGACTGGTAAATGTACAAGGTGGTGTTGTTCAATACTGAAACTGCAGCGCCTCTAGAAGGTACAAACCAATATAATCTGTGTAAGGTGGTATAAACGTCGGTTCAACTGCAAGGTCCTAGGACTGGAGGTTCCTGTAGAGTGTAGGTTTGCCCTAAGGCAAGCACTAAACCCCAGAACTGTTGTTTCCTGTCTGAAAACTCAGTATTTCACATGAGACAGAATCACAAGTGAGACTTAGTGCTTCTACTTACAAAATAACTGAAATTTTAAAACCACAATTGTTCAGCAAGATATGTAACTTTGCATTCAGATCTTGGTTTTAATTTGACAGAACTTGATTTTGAAGTCTAAGCCAATCTGAAAAAAGGCCAAATATGCAAAACATGGTGAGGCATATAATTTTTAATGTTTCATGTCAAGAGAGTCAATTTACATTGTATGTGTACTATTTGTGAAGAAAAAAGTACTTTTTTTTTTTTTTTGGTGCAGTTTCAGACCTTGAAAATACTGCCCTGCTCTGTGTTTGCATTGGATGGATTTTGCTATTGCACATGATTTTTCCCTAGACTGGTTAATTTAAGAAAAACTACATGATTTTCTACAAATGTATGCAAGCAGGCTAAAGCAGGAGTAACTCCAACATCTAGTATGCAAGAACCATCTTAAAATCAATACAAATGAAAGCTGCTGTCATGAAGTAACACGGATAGATCTGTTATATCTGAAACTGTACAGTAGAAATTGGAGCCTTGCTGTGAAATAGCTGCCATGAATAGAGAGGCTTGCAGAGCATTCCAATTACTTCCTATGGCAGAGATTAAATCTACAACTCTGGTTTTACCTGGATACCTGAACAAGAATCTCAAACAGCAGCAGCAGTGATATCCTTTCTTACTGCATATTTAAAGCTTGTTCCACACATCACTTTTGCAGGCACAGGTACCAATGCATCACTTCCATTTTCTCCTGACCAACCTCCCTAGCAGCTGCTTTGTGGGAGTTTTCACAGAATCACAGACTGTCTGAGGTTGGAAGGATCCAAAGCCCTGCTCAGTAGGGCTGCTTAGACCCAGCTGCCCAGGACCTTGTCCAGACATCTTTTATCTCCACAACCACTCTGGGTGACCTGTTCTACCTGAAGATTCTACCTAAAGGTTTTCTACCTAAAGTTGCTTCTTGATCATATGAGAATAATTTTTTTGTTGTTTGTGAAAAAAGCATATCCCTTGAGATGTCAGCATGCATCCTGGGCTGAAACAAAAGCAATGTGGGCAGCAGATCAGGAGAAGTGGTTCTGCCCCTCTGTCCTGCTTTTGTGAGATCCCAGCTGGAGTACTGCACCCAGCTCTGGAGTCTCCAGCACAGGAAGCACATGGACCTGTTGCAATGAGTCCAGAGGAGGGCACCAAGTTAACTTGAGTTCCTTTTTTATTAGAAAAGGCTAAGAAAATAGGTTTTGTTCAGCCTGGAAAACAGAAGGCTTCAGGGCAACCTCTTTTTGGTCTTCCAGTGCCTAAAGCCAGCCTACAGGAAAATGGAGAGGGACTTTTTACAAGAACATGTAGTGATAGGGCAAGGGAGAATGACTTCAAACTGGAAGAGAGTAGGTTTAGATTATATATTAGAAAAAAATCTTTAGTCTGAGGATGTGGGTACTCAATTCCTACAATAGTTCAGGGCCAGGATGGGGCTCTGAGCAACCTGGCCTAGTGGAAGGTGTCCTTGTCCATGGGAGGTGGGTTATAACTAGAGATCTTTAAGGTCCCTTCCAACCCAAACAGCTCTGTGATTTTATGATTCTGTGTCACTGTTGTGATGGGAATGAGCATGAAACAGAGAAGGGATCCTGGTCAGTGCCCTTTGGTCCTACATTGATTAGATTACTGCAGACCAGAACTCCCTTGTACCAGCCTGGCCTGAAGCAGGTGTGCAGCTCTGGGCATCTGCACTGCTGTGCCTTTGGCTCATCATATGTGGTTTGGAACATGCAGTGGCAATTGGAAGAGAAGAGCACAAGGTGAGCTGAGGACACCACTTAAGTGCATGGGAATTAAGCCAAACACGACAATGGATCCACAGAGGGATCCACTGAGGGCTTTCTGGAATAACCTGACATCTGTAGCAAGTGTCTGATTTTCAAACAATGTTCATCAGCACTATTTTACTCTCCCTCTCTTCATTAAAATGCTTTACTACAGGCCAGGCCACAGAGGACTAATAAGCAATCAGGAGGCAGCTATACAATTTTGGACTGCTGTCCTTTGGTAACTGGCAAAGTGCTTGTCTGAGAGCTACTCTGACACAGTGACACAGACTTCCTGCATGCCTGTTGGCAGGGAAGGCTTGCACAGAGAGACCTATTTTCTAAGTGCATGCTGGTTGCCAAAGGCTCTGCTAAAAGAATGCTTCATTGAGCAAATTTGGTTTAAAGTGTGTGTGATTTATCAAAATTATAACATGTAGGGGTGACTCAGCTGACTCTGTGTAGGCTATATTTGATCTAGTCACTCCTGGCTCCCCTTGCAGCCAATAAAGAGAAGCAGGAACTTTTAGATCATAACTCATCTACACTTAAAGTAGATGCCATTTATGCCCTGATACAGAAAAGCCTGTAATTGGCTGTAGGAGGAGTTGAGTCTGACTGCCTTAGGTGTAGACATGTAGTCAGGTGAGATGATTCCCACCCTGAGGCACTGCAGTGCCAGCATGGCTCTTCCCTCAATACAGTGACCAATATGAGATGCACAATTCAACAGAGAAAATGTGTGATTGATACTTTCTCTATTAGTGGTGCAAAGCTACAGATGTGAAGTGTGTCATTTGTAAAGGAGGTCACTCAAGGACTAACCAGTAAGAAACAAATAACCAAGGACAGATCTGTAAGAGCAGAGTGAATATATAATTTGACAGAAACCATGCTGGGCAATGTGCATTATTTTTACATGACTTTCCACTGTAACACATCAGTACTAACAGGGCTGAATTTCCCTTAATTTGAGCTATATTCTACTCTCACAGCACTCTTTCACATGTGTAGCTGCATGGTTTGCAATGAAGTTCCTCCTGTTTTTGTCACTGTACATGGCAGTGGCATTAGTCTTCTGCTGTAATTTGCTTCTGCTCTATCTATTTGTTCTTATTAAAAAAGATTTCCTGTCAGTTCCTACAATGCAGTTTTGTGCTGTTCTTTGCCCAATGATTCCAGCATTATTATTTCCAGTGGAACATTGTCACTCAGACTTCATTTCATTACTGAAAATTTACATTACCCTTTTCATCTTCTAAATATCTTCTAATAATTAAAAAGCCTATGCTTTTGCTTTTGAGTCTTTATCTTAATTCTATTTTCCTTTTCTGCTGTTCTCCAGGCTGTGCTCTGCAGAGTGACATGACTGGCTCGGATGCCTTGGTGCTATGGAGACTCAGATGTTATGGTAATGGGCATGATAGGTACATTAGACTCCAAGAAGGACTTCAGGGTCATCACAGATAATTACCTTAACATGAGATGCCTGAAGTGCTGTGACTAAAAGGGATAATGTGAACTTCAGAATTACGTTAAGGGGAAGTTACACCAGGCAGAGGTAGGAAAATAATCTGAAGTTTGTGTGTGTGTGCATCTTTGCCTGAAGCATTGCTTATGGGGCACAGCTGGAGGCAGATCAGCAGCACAGCTCTGTCAGTGCTCTAGTGATTTGCAGGGAATCCATGTCCTTAGATGTTCTGCAAGTGTAAAGCAATCACACATTCATGATCAAGGTGTTTTTCAGAGTTTGGAAGAACACTTTTCCTTGGCTTGGACGGGTTAGTTTGGAAACTATCGTGGATTTTTTTTTTTTAAATTTGGCTTTTGCAGTATGTGATAATGGATAGACGAGGTAAGTTGTATTTCCCCTTCTCAGTGTCTTGACTCTAACCAGCTCTCAGACTGATGGTACATTGCTCTTTCCTCTCCCCTTGCTCACACTCACAAGACTGAGGGACTGAGACCTTACAGGCCTAGGTGACCTCTTTGTTTCTTCTCTTTTTCATTGATGTGTCCATGCTGGAGAAGGGTGTGCTCTGCATCATGTCCCACAGCCTTCATTCCCATGTGGTGGTTACCTGCACTCATACTTCCCTCAGTTTTCTCTGGAAGCAAACCCTCTGGGGAGGCAGAAATGCGTCCTGTGCACCCTGAGAGATTGCCTATCTGATAGATATCTGATTGCTATCTGATAGATAGCCTGGGGAGAAGGGCTGTGCAGCAGGGACTGAGTTTCTAGGGAAGATTTACATTTAGCCTGCTACCCATAGTCAGTAAATTTCTTGAGTGACTCCTAGGAGAGGGTCTGTAAGAGCCTGATATTCTATTTTCATAAGTGTTAGAAGAAAAATGATGTCCCCAAAAGAAAAAATTCTTTACTTTCTGCCAGTAATGTATGTGCTCACAAAAAGGCCTAGTATCATGCCTGTAATTCTGAATACAGACAGCACCAGAAGAAGGCTTGGAGTTCAGGAAAGCATGTTGGAATCTATGCTGCAGTGTTGGGCGATTCATTTTCACCCAAAAATATTCTAGCTAAAGTTCTGCCTGAAAAACAGTTTTGCACTATCGCTGTCTTTAATTGAATGCTCAGTATTTGCCCCTTTAGTACAGAGAGGATGAATACAGTATTTGTTTTTTGCAGAACAGAACACTGCTCCAATGAGACCCATGAAATCAATCAAAAAACTTCCCCCCAAGTTTCTCAAGATTTCCAATCACGTAGAGAGAGAAACAGAAAGAGTGCTTCTGGTGTAAAAGCTTTTGGAAATTTTATGATATTTCTTTGAACTTATGTCTGAACTTCCTTAAAACTAATTTAATGACAGAGGAAAGTTTTTGTATTAAGCTTGCATGTAAGGGCTGGAGAGGGAACCTGCCTAGTATGTGACCTCAAAGATTAAAACTGTAGCATTATCATGAGATCACAGGGTAGAAAAAAAAATCAGATAAATGTTTTAAATGGCATGTCAGACTAATGCTAAGGACTTTAACAAATGAAACTTTCTTGTTAACAAACTGACATTATTGTATTTAAAGGTCAGCTGACAAAAGGGTATGACTCCCAGGCAATCTCTCTCAGGCTGTGAGCAGGACCTCCTTGGGGAGACACTGACCTTTTCTGGGGGAGGAGCACTCAAGGCTGATAAAAGTCAGTCATTTCCAAAAGAAATATAACAATAATTATGCACTGAACTAGGAGTGGACTTCTAATAGCTGCATGTTTAGTCTAGGCTGGAAGAGGCACTATGGAATTCATTGGTTCCTTTCTCCTGCATCTTTTCCCTGGTGACTGCCTGCAGTGGGCTGATGGGTGCACTGATTGTGTAGAAGCAGCTATGGTTCAAGTGAGAAATGGTCTTGCCATGGAGGCTGGCCAGAAAGTTCTTTCCAGGTATTTTTGGAATATTTTGGAATACTTGAATTTCGGGAGTTTTTGATGACATTAACCCCATTGGTGACAACTGATTTTCTTGAAGCTTTCTTGACTTCAGTAGGTGAAATGATTTCTGCGTCGGCTGAGAAATGAGTCTTGTTGCTTGAAAGAATGTCAAGATGAAATTTCTTTTTTGCAAATTTCCGTTTGCAAAAGAAATCTCCATCTGGACAGATGTGTTAATGAGTGTTAGCTGAATGACTACAAGCTCCTTGCAAATATTTGCTTGGGTGCCACACCAAACTTGACACAGCTAAAGGCAGATTTACTGAACACTCACAGGACACTACCTTAGATCCATCTCGCATGTTCCAACATTCCTGTACCCTGATGCACAGTGACCCCAAATTCAGAGTAACTAGATCTGATAAAAGGGTAATAGAGAGCAGGATCCAAAAATGGGATTGGTCACATACAATGGGTGCACAGGATGCCTTTCTGCCTAACATTCATTTATATAAACCTTCAGTGCAGAAGTGCATCCATGGTGCCAGTTATGTCTTGGGTCTTGTGTTTGTCAGAATTGATATTTGCACATATTGTCAGTGAATATGTAATGTAGCAGAGCTCAGTAACCGAATTCAGTCTAATTAATTTAAAATAAGATATGGAAGAAAGCTGAAAAATGTTTTAAGAAAAGTTTAAAAAGTGTGAGGTTATTTATACTTCCTCAGTGCCTTTCTAGTAAGGAAGCTGATATAGAACATTACAGAGCATACTGGGCTGCCCTGCATCATCATTATGGAAAAATTCCAATCATTCTCAGGGAACGTACTCTAATTCAACTGTAAATTACTGGATTTGACACTGGAATCACTTGTGGGAGATTCTGTAACCTGAGCTATGCAGGAAGGAATAAATGTTCATAATAATCTTTTGCCTTCAAATTTATGAATCTATGTTCATTGCAGACTGTTTTTTCTGCAGAGGGAAGTAGCACTGCAGTGAGATTTTTTCTTTTTTCTGCCTACTGAAGACCTGCAATTAAATGAAAACAGAGCTGAAATCCACTGAGCTACCTATGAGAAAAAATAATTCCAGTTATAGAAAAATGTGGGCCTCATGTTTAAAAGAGCTTGTAATTTGAGTACTTAAATTATTAATTAGCCTGTGGACTGAGACACAAAAGCTTGAGAGGAGTTCTAAATGTACAGCAACCAGAAAGTTGTTACCTATATTCTTTATGCTGCACAGACTGGAGACCCTCAGTTTCCTGCATGCAACTCACAACTGATGAGTTTCTGTTTTGCCAGATAAACGAGATATTGCCCGTGTTTAGGTACTCTGGTTGAGACTGTTTTGGCATTTAGACTCATGGAACAACTTTGGTGACAAATGAGTGGCAGGAGGCTGCTGTATTGGTCCAGAGTCTCTGAGCAGCACTAACAGTCACTGGGAGGGCAGCTGCACTCTGGTGTCCTTACTTGAGCCACAACTATCTCTTTGCTGGGATAGGACTGCTGGAAATGTTATTCCTGTGTTGTCAGCTATATGTTTAAACCTATTTCCTGCCTGAGTCTGCTGAGTGTCCTGTTAGGAACACCATGGCATTATCCATGAATGTTGTTTCCTACACCCCCTCTGCTCAGCCATCACAGAACTCATCTTGTTGAGGTTCTCCTTGCCGACCCAAGCATATTTAAGTCACTCCTTGCTGCTCTCATGCTATACTAGAAATAAAGTCCGTATCATCTGCCTTATAGTCATTGACAGGGACTTCAAACTTAGCTCAAGAGTCTGGTGCAAGTTACTCAAAGCTCTGATCTAGCTATCAGTAAAGCCATCCATCTGAAACTCCTACTAAATTCAAAGGAAGTGAGAGTGTCCAGCAGCTACTAAAAATTACAGCTCTTGATTTCAAGGTAGGCTTACTTCCTACCTAGTTCTCTTTTTCCCCTATCTTTCCCTTTTTACTATAAGTAGCTATATTTTCTGGCCAATCCCATTTCCCTAATCGTTGAACAGGACCCTTCCTCTGTGGCATGCCTACTGGATGAGAGAGAGCTCCTCGTTATTTAATTTTTATTGTTTTGTTACTTTAAGATGGCTTTTCTATTTTGAGTCTTTTGCTCTATTGTGCACCCTCTAGAACATTCAGGAGCTCCTGTTTGTGTCACTGGCAATATCCATCTGAAGATTATGTTGAATGGGGGACCTACTACGTAAGAAAAAAGATCTACTTATGAAAGGTGTCACAAGAGATTTGCTGGCTGCACAGGCCATACATGGGTGCACTTGCACAGCTCATTCCTGGGCTGTGTGGGGTTAGGTGGTCTGTCAGCCCCTCTCTGCTAAAGAATAGGAAAGGCTGCATTTATTCTCACCATGGTTAAGCACAGAGGGTTTTATATAAAGGTATCTGCAACACCATTATTTGGGTTTCTTGCTGCATACCATTGGTTGCATGACAATTCTCAATATCCAACTGGAGTTCTCACATTCACAAGAATTCCCACCTTTCTGGTGAGCAACAGAAAATCAATTTACTGTAATTCTTCTTCCTCTTGTATTCACCTACTTAGAAAAAAATCCACCTAAAGTATGTTCCTGCAGCAGGTTTACTACTTCTCCCTTTTTGCAGAATATCAGTGAATCACAATTCTCTTACAAACCTGCATGACTTCTGGTGAGGCAGACTGAGGAGAGAACTTCTGCCAAAAATAAGTGCATAGGTCTGTGCCCCTAAACTGAATGCAAGATTTATGATTGATTTCTGTCAATACTGAAAATCACTCCTAAAATATTTTTAAATCTTTTAACAGAACTGACTCATGTCTCTCCTTTTATACATTGCAGCTGTATCAGTGCTGCTTCAAATGTCACAAGTGGTTTAAAATAAATAATATATAAACATTGCTGAAAACATCTGTGTGCTTCATATATGGTAACTGGGAGTTGCTACTGATGTTGATGTCTTCACAAGACATGGCAATCCCATAATGTGTATATATCCCCTCCTATGTTTACAAGGGCAAAATAAGTCCATCACTCATCTGTTTAAAAATTAATAGCAATTCAAATTGTTGCTATCCTTTCCTCATGTATCTCTGTAAAAGCTACAGAAGCCAAGACTTAAAGTTTATGCTTAAAGGTTTTTGTTCTTGCTGTGGAGACAATTCTGCTACATTACATCAGCAAGCTCTTCCTACGTATTCAAAACGTTTACAGTAAGCTCAACCAATTTTGCTTAAGGGTCTAAAACTACTTCTCTTTGGAGAGCAAATTAGGACACAATTCCAGAAAATGGAATTTTTCGACTTATAATTGTGAGCACTTAAAAATATGGATGATTCACTAAACAAGAGGCCTTTCATGCTTATCTACAAGCATTATTATTATTTTCTTTAGAAACATGTATTTTTTTTCTCTAGCTGTTGAAAATATAAAGCTATATATCTAGAAAAGATTTCCCCTGCATGGGAAAAGAGATCTTTTCAGCTGAGTTCCTAATTGGCTTCATTTGTGCAACCAGAATATTTTGACAAAGGCATGTGTTCTTTCTGTTCTATTCTATTCTATTCTATTCTATTCTATTCTATTCTATTCTATTCTATTCTATTCTATTCTATTCTATTCTATTCTATTCTATTCTATTCTATTCTATTCTATTCTATTCTATTCTGACCTTTTCTCCTATACTCTACCTCCAACATCTCTATTCTATTCTATTCTATTCTATTCTATTCTATTCTATTCTATTCTATTCTATTCTATTCTATTCTATTCTATTCTATTCTATTCTATTCTATTCTATTCTATTCTATTCTATNCTGAGAATCGTTTGGTGGCCACAATTTAAACATTTAAAATTTAAATAAAATTGCAGAGCATTTGAGAATTTGGAGATCTACACTGAAAACATGATTCCATCAATGGTATTGGTAATAGAATGCAAATAAGTATATTACTTTATTTTCCATTTGTGCTGTTAGATTTGAGTGAATCTGTTTGCTGAAGAACGGATCCATGTGGGTTAGGATCCTGCCCTGATACAAGTTCTGTTCTTATCAGGTTCTTTGAAGCAGGGAGATGTATCAATAACACTTCTTTCTCTTTCTGATTAGCCACTACTACACAGTGATAGCTCTTGTCATATTCAGCAAAAATGCATTAGCTCTCCCCAAGACTGAGACAGAAATTGTCAATAAAGATAGGGCTCATACTCTCATCCCAAATTTGATTAAGTTACCATAGAGCTATTTTTTGAATAACTAAGTCTTTAATTACTTCAGTTATGGGGCTGCAGTTGGACGATTTTGCTTATTATAGCATGTGGTGGTTCCCTGCAAGGTTGTATTGCTTTTACAATTTGAGCAAGGGCAGATTCAGGATTGCTTTGGATTACTTGAGGTTAGGAAGCCACTGATTTGCATAGCTTCAGGGCTTTTGGAATCCTTTGGGAAGCGAAAGTAATTTTCTTTTATTTACTCTAATTTCTACAGTTCCTTCTGTCACTTATTCTCACTGGGTCACCCTTGCCCTTTTCTACTGTTTATGTCAGGATATTGCACCAGAACTACACAGATAGATTTCACCTGAGCTTTTGGAAGAATAGTATCAATATTTAGGGAATTCAAAATTTTACCTCTTCTTCTGTCAGAAAGCAGCCAACAAATCTTCTATTTTGTCAGAAGAAGAAAAATTAAATTTTCTTTGTATTTTCTGTCAGCATTTTTTTTGTATATTCTAGTACCTTTTTTTGCCTTCTCCTAGTTACTTTTTCCTCACTCTTGCCACTGTTTCTGCATATGTACCCAGTCAGTATTTCTAATAATTACTCAGGTAACAAGGCTGCAGACTTACAAAGCATTACTATCTTCCTTAGGCATTGGTGGTCTTGTAAGTCTGGGCTTCCTAAAGGTCCTCTTTACTCTGTTACCAATTATCTGAGAATTCTGGCTGTTTGTCACACACATGCTCCTCATACTGTTTAAAAATCTAGCTATTCCTCATGATGCTGTTGCTTTTGCCAGCCTCTCACCTTGTTATTTGTTAAGCCAAACATTTTTCTGATGCCTTGTCCAGCCATTTCTCACACCCTGTTCTGTTGGCTTGACCTAACCAGCATCCCAGTCACCCACCTGTGACCCTACCACTGCCCTGCTCTCAGCATAAACGCCCCCCTTCCATCTCTGTGCCACCAAGCCCAGGCAAGCCTCCCCCAGCAACTCCAAATGGGCTGCACACCTTGGGGCTGGGGCCTGGCTCCCAGTGGTTTGCCCTGTGCAGGGTGTGCTGGGCTGCAGGGTGGCTTTTCACCATTGCCAGCCCCAACACAGCCCTCCAGAGGCCAAACAGCACGAACAGAGTGGGGCATCTCCACTTCATGGCACTCCTGTGAGAGCACCTGCCTGCTCCTCTGGCTTCGCTGCATGCACCTCTGCTCTGGTCCTGAGGGCAGAACACACAGCAGTTGGGTACTGCTCTCTTCGTTTGAAAATACTCTTAACTGTGTGCCCTAGTGTGGTAAATGAGGGTGAAGAGTTTAGTTAGAGAAGGGCACTCCTGACCTGAACTAAATGCTAATGCAGGCACACTGGCATTGTATTAACAAATCAGTTTAATAATCATCTCTGCACCTTGTCTTTCCTGAATAGGACCAACAAGAACAACATAAAGAATTTCACTGGATGCCTTACACCATCAGGGGTTTGTTATTTTTCCCCAAGAGACAGTATATGTGTCCCATGACTGGGATCACTCCAATGGTTGAAAAACACAGTGTTTCCAGGACTGGTTGGACTGGCCAGACCTTTCTCTTCACTTCAGAAATGGGCCTAACTAAACAGAACTCAGTACCAACATAAACATTAAGACTGAAGGTGGATTGGGGAGGTGGTGCAGATATTTGTGTTGATCTACAAAAGGAAGCTGTACTAATAGTGATAAAATTAGCATACCTGTGTAAGTGCCAAGAGGAATTAGGAGCAACATTACCAGTGATTAAACTGGGGAGCTTAGGCTGGAGCTTATCAAGACTATGTGTGTAGTAATCAGAACAGATTCATGTCAGAAACCTTGGCTGGTGGCAAGGGCACGGGAGAGCTCTGTAGCCAATCTGCTGTTGTGTAATACTGTGCCATACCATGTCTCTTGCATTCAGCAGGAGCCAGCACCCCATTAGTGACTGGCTGCCAGCTGGACATAGCTCCATTCCCCACCACCCTCTGGACATGGCTATCTGGCCAGTTTTTCACCCAGTCAAGAATACACCCATCCAAGCCATGAACAGCCAGTTTCTCCAGGAGAATGCTGTGGGAATTGGTGTCAAAGATGATCTGCTCCATGCCCTCCCCTGACACGACAGGCCTATGGTTCCTTGTGGCTGTTCCTGTAGATGGCATTATGTTTGCTATTTTCCACTTACCTGGGGTGTCTCCTGGTTAACCAGGAGTGCTAGCAAATGATCAAAAATGGGTTGGTGAGCTCTTTTATCAGCTCCCTCATTACTCTTAGGTGCTTTCCACCTGGGCCCATGGACCCGTGGATGTCTAATTAGCACTGCATTTTACTAATGATTTCCTCCTGGATTGTGGGGGCTTTACTTAGCTCCTCACTAACTTCCATCTCTGGTAGCTGGTTATCCTGAGGACCAGTTTTTGTCACCTACAAGGGTGGTGCTCTTTGTCCCATTCTCTACTATTTTACACTACAAATTTATCATTAGTGTCCCTAAGTATATTGTGCTATACATTGTGCTTCATCCCTTTTCTACTGTGCACAAACCATGGCTGTCTTGCTCTTTCCTGCTGCTGTCCCAGTTCCTCTATGTGCTGACAGTGCCCTATTTAGCAGCTTACCATTACCCTTTGTGCTTAGGCTGTCAAAAACATTTTAAAAGATCAATGGTAGAGAATGGTAAATTCTATCCAGATTGATATTTTCCCCTCCAGCTTGGCCAGGTGTCATTTTCCATAAGTCACTTCCTTTTCCCATCAGAATTCATTGACTAATTCCCACGCAGTTAGGCTTTACCAACTGTTTTCCATAAAGAACCATATTTGAAAATCAGATAGAAAATACCTACTATATTTAAATTTTCCTCTAGAAATAGTTTCTTACTGAGAAATCGGGCAATCCTTTGGCAATTCTTTGGTTGTTTCAGTAATGGAGATAATCCCATTTGTGATTTTTCTGTGTTTTTTCAATACTGTTTTTTATTCAAAAAATATTTTCTCAAGCCTTGCATAATTTTAAGGTTTGACAAAAGTGGTTTTGTAGCTATTGACATCTCTTTTCCAATATGTTTTTTATTTTCGTTATTTTTAAAGATGTATTTTTAACATTTATATTTTCTCAAAAATATTTTATACTTTATCATGGATGTTGCCCTGATTTTTATTTATTTATTTAT
>VZTR01023298.1:101796-118159 GCA_013400775.1 Chaetops frenatus | reverse complement strand
TGCTGGACTTCTGCGCCGCGTTCAAGCCCGCCATGCCGCGGTCCGTGGTGGTAAGCGAGGCGAGGACGGAGCCGCAGCCTCGGCCCCCTTTATTCCTTCGCTTGCTGCCTGCTTGGCTTCTTCTTCAGAGCGCGGATCTCTTTAAAGCCTCCTTTACCTCTTCTAACACTACAGTCTATAGCCGCTTTTTATCTCTCTTGTTTCATTTTCTGACACGTGCAGCCATTTCAAAACCTGATGTTTTTCAACGTGATCTTTTGCTTGTAGCTCTTAAACTTGCGTGGGTGACTGAATTGTTTTGTTTCCCTTTAGCAAAGAGTAGAAACAAAATAGTCGTAGATGGTTGATGGTAATATTTGATGATACAGTGAAACAATCTCCCAGTAGCTAAAGGAGAAGGTCCCAAATTTGGGCTGTCATTCATTTGGGCTATTTTCCAGCATTAATGCTTGCCTGACCACAAAATAAGCCGGATCAAGTACTGGCGAAATATTAACGTACAAAGGAAAACCGAAATTACCTTGAACTTAGTTGTCTTGAATGCAGAAGAGTGTTTCAGAAGGGAGAAGTGGGGACTTGGAGCTGAAGAACGGAGTGAAGTTGTGCCTCTCTCTGACTAAGCCATTAAGATGCATGATTTATGCTGTCGCTGTTAGTCCTCCTTTTTTCAAGCAGGTGTAATGAAGAGTGCCATGCTTGAGGTTGCCTTTGAAAGGTGGCAGTCGCTGGCATGGCATGTTCTGTGAAGCCAGACTGATGTTTGAGAAGTAGCCCCTTGCCGAGTCTCGTTTTGGAAAGCATCGGCTTTCATGCTAATGAGCATGTTGCAGAATTTACTGATCTAAAAAGTCAGATGGTTGGGATTGCTCACAACTTCCAGGATGATTTTTTTTTCAGCCTTTGATTTTTAAATTTCATTGTAATACCAACTTTTTTCATAAAGATACGGTTGGCTTTTTAAGCATTGTCTTCCAAAGCATGTCTAAAATAAAGAAAATTATTTTGTATGGCAGTCACAGTGTAAGGTTCTTGCAGGCAAAAATAAAGACTTTGAAATATTTAATGATGTATAATTGCTCTATGTGTCTTATTGCCTCAGTGTATCCTGTGTGTCTGTCGCATATATCCAAACTTGCCTGTTCTGTATTTTTTCTTTTTATGTACTTATATTTATTTTTTCTCAATCCATTTTTAATTTTTCCCTCCCCCTCCCTCCTTTTTTTTTTTTATTTTAGGGAACAGCATGCATGTATTTCAAACGTTTTTACCTGAATAACTCGGTGATGGAGTATCATCCCCGGATAATAATGTGAGTTATCAATACTTGTTGAGTTACTCTGTTAAATGGAATATTAGAGATAAAGACCTGGGAAAAAACCAGCTTAAGTAGGAGTAAAGACAAAATATGGTCAGTTTCACTATACTTTTGCTGTGTTCAGAACATGGTTTTTTAAAGACAAAATTTTCTGAGCAGAAGTCTTGATAGGAGAATGGATTCTGCATATGTCCATTGTTTGCTTTTTTGTTTTTTTCCCTCCTCAAGGCTAACATGTGCATTTTTGGCCTGTAAAGTAGACGAATTTAATGTATCCAGTACACAGTTTGTTGGTAACCTTCGAGAAAGTCCTCTTGGGCAGGAAAAAGCTCTTGAACAAATACTGGAATATGAACTGCTACTTATTCAGCAACTGAACTTCCATCTCATCATCCACAATCCTTACAGGCCATTTGAGGGATTTTTAATTGATATTAAGGTAATACTCTGATATGCTGCATGTTCTGTATAGTAAACTAATACAAGTCTGTCGTGCATTGTCTTGAAAAACCTTGTTTCCTTTTGTGCCTGTGATTTAAAAGATCTAATTCCTATAGTAATAGACAAATACCTGAAAGACAGTTGCTTTACTTTTGGTCTTTAAGTTACTTAGGATATTTTTGGGAATAAAAATACGGTCTGCTACTTTTTAGCTTTATAAAATACTGTTGAATTGTGTGTTCTGAGCTTGTGAGCAGGAATGATGAACAGCTGCTTATTTTTGTAAATCATTGCTTTGTAGACTCGCTATCCAGTGCTGGAAAATCCTGAAGTTTTGAGGAAAACAGCTGACGACTTCCTTAATCGAGTGGCTCTGACAGATGCATATCTGCTTTTTACGCCCTCACAGATTGCTCTCACTGCCATATTATCTAGTGGCTCAAGAGCAGGAATTAATATGGAGAGGTAGTATTTTCTTTATTATATGTGTGATTTAAACCGTTTATTTACTACTTGTATGAAATTGTTTTGCTCTGGACATTCTTAACTAGTAGAATTTTGGATTTACTGATTGATAGCACTGGTCTGCTCTTTATGCTTTAGAATGGTAATTTTAAATGTCTTCATTTTCACAAATAGATGATGAAAGCAGTTGCTGTCTGGTTTTTGTATTCCTTTGGAAGAAGTTAAAAAAAAAAACCCTGATGACTTTGCCTTAATTAGAACAGCATAGGATTTTCAGACTCAGTTTGAGGGTTACCCAGGGAAGTGGAAATACGATAGAAACTGAGAGTCAGCTGAAATGACACTGAACTGACAGGTAATGGGCATGCTGTAACATGCTGTGTTTGGCTGCTGCAACTGCTCAGTTTCCATGGATATGAACCAGGGCTCAGGTGTTGGTTTAAATCAATCTTTTCTTTCCCTTCTGTGTCCTTGTCACTGGTGTTTGCAGAAGCATTATCAAACACTTTGATACCTTTGCTGAAATTTGTAGTTTGTTTGGTTTAGTTCTCTTATGGACAAAATATAGGCTTTTCTTCAGATAAACAGCTGAGGTGGTTGCTGTAAGGAGCTGTACCTGGCATGTTTTAATACCATGCCACTGCATGTGAACATTTTGCATCTGGACTGTAACACCTGCTCTAATTCCAAAGAGTTCTTTTAAAATAAAATCTTCCATCTGTTCTAAGTATATCTCAAATCTCTCCTGTTCTGAAAGAAGGAGTGTTGGTAGTATTCTCTGCAAGATTAACTGTCTTTTCAGAATTGTGTAAAAACATTCGGGTGCTTACTTTTAACTTCAAACTTGATCTCATTCCTAGATCTATATTCTGTACTGCTTGTGCCAAAATTCAGAAAACCATGCTTGCAAAAGGAACTAAAATAATTTTTAGATAGTGTGTGATTCAAGGTGCCAGAATTTTGTTTGCATGTTCAGGAAAAATTCAAGTCTTTGTTACCTGTCCGCACCATAGTTGTCACAATCTTCTTATTTATTGTTTGATGTGAGTGTTTGCTGCCAGATGTGAGAGAAGCTAATGGTGCAGCCAGTGGTATGTGGATCTTTGAGCAGGTGCAGCGGAGGTAGTACAGAGCATGTGGGAATTGGAAAGCCTGTTGCTTTCATGAGGGAAGGGACAGAACTCCTTGGTTGTTGTGGGTGTTAGTGAAGAGCATTGCTCATGTTTTTGTTGGGGTTTTATCCAGGCAGTGTGCATTAGTGTTCTTACTGAAGAGAAGTTTGATCATATTGGGAAAAGGAAGGGACCCATAGGCTCATGCAAGACAGCGCTGAGTAATAGCTTTCAGCTGCCAAAAGAATCAGGCCTGTCTTGCAGGCTCTGCTGTTGGTCAGTGTTATTTCTGTGTGGCTGGGGGAGTACTTTTGTCACCCTCTTACAGCGACAGACTTGCTTTTTTATCACTTTATAGCACTTAAGTAACCATCGTGTTCATACTTACCTAATTATAAGGTTCTAGATGTTAGTAATAAATAATGCACTTTTTATTTACTCGCAGTAATTGCTACAAATGAATACGACAGTTCAAAAATTTATCCTTCCATGTCTTTTTGCAGCTATTTATCGGAAAGTCTTATGCTGAAAGAAAACAGATCAACCTTATCCAGATTACTAGATGACATGAAATGTAAGTAAACGTTGGAAAAGTATGATAAAGAATATCTCAGAGGAAAACAGATCTTTTTCCAAATTACAAAAGCTTTAGATAGAAAGGTGTGCTTCAAATGGTTCTCTTCACCTTAAGGCATGCATAAGTAAAATGCAGGCAGTAGAATGAACTACCCAGCATGTGGATGGAAGGGCAAAAAGGCCTGAGACACAATGAACAAATAAATTAAACAAGTGGATATGAACAAATCAGGACCTGCCTTATGCTTTCAGAACATAAGTGCTAGAGTCACTTAAGTGCTAGCAGCTGATTCAAAAGTAAGACATATTTTGAGAACTAGATCATGGTTTTTGTAGGACAGAACTAAATTGTTTTTTAAGTCACTGTATGTTAAATATTACAGCTCCAGGCAAAGCCTGCATATAACAGTTCCTACCACTAGAAGGTACCTTTTGTAAGTTAAATGATTAATGTTATTAATGTATAAATACTGATGGGCCAGTATTTATACTGCACACCTGTTTTGCAGTTGTTTCAGAAGATTGTTAGCTTCACTAGTGTGAGAAATATCTGTGTGTGTGTGTGTATATATACTTTACAAATATTAAGAATACTACCATGGTTTAGCTAAGCTAAAAGGGAGTGTAGTATACTTATTGTTACCTTTTTGTATTTAAATTAAAAAGCTGTGATACAAAATTCCCAGTAGGTAATCAATTATTGAATGCATTAAGCTAATGCATGCACTTCAAATGGGAGTGGAGGCAGTGAAACTAGGCTGGCTGACATGAGCAGTGAATGTACCATACAAGTAACCAGGGTCTAAAAATTCAATTTACTTTGAATTTATAAAACTCAAGATGTCCTTCACTTTCTCGTCTTCGAACATACTGAGTCTTCAGACTTCCATTGCTGAGATGAAGGGGAATGCTGGGATCACTTACTCTTCAAACTTCACTTATTGTGGATGGTAGCTTTAGCCCAAAGGCAGCTCTTCCATAAACATAATATGGTTGGAAAGAAATTTTTCAAGCATTTGTAAATTACTTCTAGAGAGTACAGGTGGTAGAGAAAAAAATCTTGTAAATTTAATTTGCATTACTAACAAGACTGGAACTGGTATTTTTTTAGGACAGCAGGTACAATGTTGATTGCAAAAAATACCTGTGTATTTTGAAGCTTGTTGGCAGAGTAATGTGAACTTGGCATTAAGGAAATCCAGAGTCACTGATGCTAGAGACTTGTTTCAGTGTAGTTACTGTGAGGGAAGGAAGGATGAACTGTTGGCTCAAGCCTGACTCTGAGACATAAGCAATACTCTGGCACACTGGAGACTGGATAGGGTTGTGTAATTCACAAGTGCAGGGGGTTGACCCCAGCTGGACGCCAAGTGACCATCAAAGCCACCCAATACCAAGAATCAGAATAAACCTTCAGAACATTTCTCCTCCCCCTACCTCATCTTTTTTTTCCCACCAACAATGTGAAGAGACAAAACCTGGGACTTTCAGTCAGTTTACCACCTCTAAAATAGTCTTTCTTCAGTTCAGTTACAGGAGAGGAGTCTCTCCTGCCATGCCATGGAGACCTTTCTTTCCTGGCTCCAATATCACAGTGAATCAGCCACCTGGAAAAGGAAATGTGTTCCCAGTGTGAAAGTCCCTTCCCTCGACACACAGTTCTTCCCACAACTGCTTCCAAGGGCTCATCTACTTCTGGGATGCAGTTTTAAAGGATGAGCTGTTCTGGTGGAAAAGCAAAAGGGTCTTCTCTCTCTGTGGCAAGATTTCTTATCTTGCTCATCTCTGTTCAAGCCTCTGATAGATCACAGCTACTTCAGCATCTGCTTGCTTCAGCACAGGTGCCTTTGCTCAGGCTGCAGTTAGAACGCTGCATCCCCCCAGTTGCAGTCATGAGTTACAGGGCACAGTCTGCTATCACAGTCCATCACCATGGCCTTACAACAGAATTTCAGCTTCTAGGTTTGAAGCATCTCCTCTTCCTCCTCCCTCTGGGCTTCGGCTCCTTCTTCACAAACCTTGGTGTCTCCATGTTGGTTTCCTCTTGTGCCTTCACTCTTTTCCTCTCACTCGAGAGAGGATTGATGTCTGTAAGTTTCATCTGTGCACTGAGGGAGTTGTGATCTCTCCCGGGCCCTGCTGTTGGCTACATGATCTCTGCTGGGCAGCGGCCAGAGCTGCTGCAAACTTTTCCCACGGAGAGACGGGGGCAGGAGCAGCCAGGATCTCAGCTGTCAGGCCAGGACACAGTGGCAGCATGCCACGGGCTTTCCTCTCCCTTACCCAGCAGGCACAAGTTCATAGGCTGAGATAGGGGCAGGGAGAGGTCACTCACAAGTCACTGTCTTAGGCAAAACAGACACAACTCTGGGAAATTAATTAATCTCCAATCAAATCAGAGTAGGGTGATGAGAAGTGAAAACCAAATGTTAAAAAGACCTTTCCCCCACCCCTCCCTTCTTCCTGGGTTGTTTCACTCCTGAATTCTCTCCCTCCAGTGCAGGGGGACTGTAGTCAGCTTACCATATGTCCTCTACAATTTTTTCTATCATGAGTCCTTCCCACATGCTGCAGTTCTTCATATTGCTCTAATGTGGGTCCATTACACAGGATGCAGCCTTTCAGGAACCAGCTGCTTCAGTGCAGGTCTCCTGTGGGATCACAAATCTTGCCAGCAAACCTTCTGTAGTGTAGGTTTCTCTTCCCTACACGGTATGGTACATAGCATGGTATTCCCAAGGGGTGGCAGCCTCCTTCATGGACACCAAAGTCACCTCCTCTACAGGCTGCAGGTGCATCTGCACAACTCACACTCCTGTTGACCTCCACACAGGGAGCATGGTAGCATGGTGAAGCTACTTCACCATGGTCCGCAGCAGGAGCTGCAGCAGAATTTGTCTCAGAGTCCTTCTCTCCTTCCTCACTGACCCTGGTAGATGTAGGGCCATTCTCATATATTCCCATTCCTCTTTCCAGCAGCACTTAGTGTTGCACCAGGGTTTGGGTTTTTTCCTTTAAACCTGTTATCGCAGATGCACATCCTCTGTCACTTAACAGGCTTGGCCTTGGCCACCGGTGGATACATCTTGGAGCCATCTGGCATTGCCTCTGTTGTGCATGAGGGGAGCCTCTAGCAGCTTCTCACAGAAGCCAGCCCTGGCAGCCCCTCCTCTAGCCCCTCCTCTCCTGTCTTGCCATGCAGACCCAACACAAGGCAGAGCAGAAATTATCTCTGTGCTTACAGCTGTGTTGTTGATATTTTAGGCATGAAAAATCTCATTAAAAAATACGAACTGCCAAGGCCTGAAGAGGTTGCTGCTCTAAAACAGAAATTAGAGAAGTATCACAGCTTGGACCTTTCAGTTAATACAAACCTGTAAGTAGATCTTGGCCTTTTTTATTGGCGTAGGAACGTTAATATTTTCTTACCTGTGTGAGTGATGAAAAATTAAAACCATTAAATGTTCACACAGTGTTTGCCTGCTTGCTGTATCTACTGGAAGCTGAGATCCAAGACTCAAAAGTAGTGCTTTCAGTAATACATAAGAAGTTATTCTGTGCTCATTTGCACTTCAAGCTGATTATTTTGTAGCACAAACCTGAAATACTGAGTGGCTTCTAAGGGCTGGCTGCTTGATGTTGTATGTAATGACAACTAAGGGCTTTAAAATCAGGTGATTAAAACAAGAATGTGTTGTAAAGGCTTAATATTTTCTTAAGAGTTATGTGGATGGAAAAGGACATGAATTTTCTTTTCTGCCCATTTCACTTCAGTATGCACCCTGAGCTTCCAGCAAGCTGAGGTTTTGGTAGTTTTTTAAGGAACAGGTATGTCTATAATCTAATCCTGGGGTCAAATAAAGAGAGTCTTAATAAAAATACCTAAGCATTTCACTTTTCTTCTGGATTAGGAAGAAGAGGAAAGGTTATGAAGATGATGAGTATGTCACCAAGAAATGTAAAATGGATGAGGTCAGTAAACCTATTGCACAAGTTTTTCCTGGTTTTTTCACTCTGAAATGCCAAGACAAAAGGGATATAGCTACTGTGATAAATCTGTGTATCTGTAATATAATTTTACTTGTTGCTCAGACTGAACCTTTTTCAACTTTTTTTTTTCACTTTAAATGAGCCAGATTTCTTACTTGCCTGTGCTTGAAAGTGTTCTTGAACACCCCTGTCTTTTGTGGAGAGAGGAACCAACATGCAGACCATCCTTTCCTGCTGTTTCCTGTGCTTTCAAAGTTTTTCAATACTTTATTTGGTTTCTTGCTCAAAGCAAGACTAAAATTTATGTCAGACAATTTGCTAACAAGGCTGCATGAATTATAGATTGGTAGCTAGCACTTTGCATTATAAGACCAGGTATAAATGAGGTGGAGATAAACTGATGAGGGTGACTCCACAAATAAAAATACTAAGGTTGTTCTTCACATCTGAGATGAATGCCTTCCAGAGCTTTTGTTTATAACATGGACAGGAAACTGGAGAGGGTCCATAGTGCCAAAGGTGAAGAACCCTTTTTTAACTGGACTCCTGATACTAAAGACACTGGCTACTGATAGTCTAAGACACACTGAATATGTCTGAAGAAGATCACCTATCAAAATCTGAAGATAAAAGACAAGATTTGTGTCTTGCTATTAGAGATTATCATTGTAGGTTGATGCTATAGTGTCAAATTAGAATCTAAAAAATTATTTAAATGAGATTATAAAAAAATCAGCATTGAAGGCATGTTCTAACAAAATGTGGGACCTTGAACTTATTTTATAATTTTATTGCTGCAAAAATTTTTGATTAGTTTTTATTCCAAATGCTAGTGTTCAAAATTATATTGACACTGGCAACTCCATAAATCGGGTGCTTGGAAAACTTTTCACTTTGTAACAGAGTGACTTAGAGAACAGCTCCATGTGAGCTTTGGATGTTTCACTTTTTCCCTGCCCCAGTTTAATTTGTATTAGTTACTCTCCTATGGTTTGAGACAGTTTGATTTTGACACTTCTTTTTAATTCATATCTGTAATTATTTTCCAAAGGAATAACCTGATAGGATAAATTCACACAGCCTGCAGCACTTCATGATAGACTCTTTTATAGTTCCAAAGGTCCTGAAACTCAGGATTTTTCATTATTGATGTATCTGAACTAGGTTTCTACTTGGGTAATTTCACTTCTGAGTAACTACCACATGAAAAAGCAGGCCAGGACATAAAGAAGAGTGCACCTAACTTTTTGAAAGCTTACAGAGTGTGCAAACTGCTCATACCTTACTAATGGCTTCATTCATCCTGTAGTTAGCTGATTTTAGACTGTAGTCTGCAAGCACACAGTCAATTCTGATCCATTTCTAAGATGTTTCTGGATTTAGTATTTGCAGCTGAAGGTTAGTACCAGTAGGAAAGCCAGAACTGGTGTGGTGGGCTCAGCATGAAATGATAGAAAAAAACATACAAGGTAATGGTTGAGCACAAGTGACTCAGCTGCCAAGGTGACAAAGCTATGAAAAGCAGAAGACATTAGTAAAAGGTGCAGTATGAGCCGTTTTGGAAATCTCTACATAGTTCTCCAAAATAAAGCTCATGCTTCTTTATCTCAGACAGGTGCTGAAAAGGGGCTGCTAATATGACTGTGTCCATGACTGTAAGCATAGGTATGGATAACTAGCTTTAAGGTTAAAGCCTGACTTGCCCCAAGTTAAAATATTTTTTTAGTCTTCCATTCATGGAATCTTTCTGTAAGTTCTTAAATCCAGACCATAAGGACCATACCACACCACACCCCGATGTCACTCAAAGTATTGTGTTTTTCCCTACCATTAGGAAGAGTGGACTGATGATGACCTTGTGGATTCAGCATTACTTTGAAGGAAGATGGACGCCTACCACTGCAGGAACCTCTCTGGTGTCAGGTGTGACTCTGCCTGCCACAGGTTCCTTATTATGTGTCATAAGGTCTTTGTGGTGTAAGTTCTTACCCTGGCAGTAGAGCCTTTTGCTTTCCTAAAATAATAAGTTGTGGTTCCATTAAAACCTCATCCCTTACAGGTCCAACACTAGAAAGACTTCCTTCAAGAAATCTGGCCCTTGTTTTTGGTTCAGAAACAGTCGGATGTGGCTGCAGTGTAGTGTTAGAGCAGCAGCTGATTTATTTCCTTTTTTCATATACCCTGTTAGAGTTCCACAGTACAGACACCTACATGCAGCTTTGGGTGTTCCCCAGTTTCATTCTCTTTGCTGCGTTTGTGTGTAACAGGTAAATTAGGTAGGCAGCTCTGTCTTCCAGTTTGTATTTTTACCATGTTATATTCCTTATACCAAAGCAAGTAAATCCACAAAATAATCCCTTTTATACACTGTCAAAGATCTAAGTATGACAGAATGGAAGGTCAATTACTTACTCTTCTGAGATGCAGTTTAATTTAGGCTTGACAGGGATATGGGACAATCTAAGAAAAGACTTCTCTAGTAACAAGGTCTTGCAAACAGGTTTATTGTCACTATGGAAGAGCATCACCTTTGTCTGCCCAGTGCCATACATCTGACATTCAGGAGCTCTCACCTTCAAGAAGCTGTTCCAGCTGGAGATGAGGGCAACACAGCAACAGCCACTATAATACTAGAGCAAAGGTGCACAAGCAGTGTCTCTGATTTTATGTGACAGTGTATTGGCAATTCTGATAGACAGGAAGAACACTGTAGGTGTTGTAAAGGTTTACAACAGTGTTCATATGATATAATTACTTAAGTGTTTATCTCATTACTCTTGTCAGTGAATCCTTTTGTTCCCTATTATTATATCACTGCCTAGAACATAACACACAAGTGATGGTGAAATACCCTCTAAATCAACAGCACATTTTACTTTTCAATTTTTTAAACAGTTTATGGCAGTGTGATGGGCAGGGACACCTTCCACTAGACAAGGTTGCTCCAAGCCTCATCTAACCTGACCTTTAACACTTCCCAGGATTGGGGCATCCCTGGTTTCTCTGGCACTCTGGCAGTGCCTCACACCCTCATCCCAGGGAAGAATTTCTCATTATTAAATCTCAACCTACCCAAGGTGTTTTAATATCTACTTTCTCACCCAGTGATGTACAAAAGAAGGCATATGGACAAGGTAATGCTGTCCGAGGACTTGTGCTCAAAAAAGCGACACACTGCGAAGTACACCAGTACTGCAGACTCTATAAAAACAGCAGCCAAAGTAACCCAGTTTCCATAGAGTTAGAGATATGCAGCTTGATTTATTTTAAAAACTTTCTTTTCACTTATAAAAATAATATTTATGCAAGACTTGCAGTACAAAAAAGACCAAAGGCTACCTATTTTATAAAATGGTTTAATGAATGCATGCATGTCTGATACAATGATCAATAAATTTACTGAATTCAAATTATTTACCGTTGTAAACATTTTACAAAAGCATTGTGATTTATCTGGATATACAGTTCTTGATGGAAGAACTATTCAGACTGAATCAGTGGCACATCAAAAAAATAAAGCTGACAAGACCCATTCTGCATATTCTCTTTCAACATAATTCCAGCAAGAGAAACAGCATGGTATAAAAAGTGTACAGTAAAGGTTGTTCCTACCATAACATCAAATTCTGGAAACTGTAAATACAAGTTAAAAGTGGTTGAAACAGTCAAAAGTCATAATTATTGTAACCAGTCAGAAATTACAGTAAGAAATATTATCCAGTTAGAGGTGGTTGTCAGAACAACACCTTTCTTCTCATGTCAGTTGATAATACTTTTCCAACCAGACAGCAAAAACTTTGGCAATCAGAGGTGCTGAAAATTTCAAAGTCCTAGACACAGTCACAGCATTTTCTCTGCAGAAGGTGAACTGTACACCAAGGCTCAGAGGTTGTGAAAACTGTTTCCAAGTGGAAAAAAAAAGTGCAAATGTCCTGCACAGATAGCTTAAAAAAAGCTGCTGGTACTATCATTCACCAACAGGATCTTTGTTTTCTTTTTGCATAGTTCACACATCACTGGGAATGTGACAGGGTGTGCTATTTTTGGCAAGAGCAAGAAGAAAGTGATACTGGTGAGAGTTGCCATGTTGGGCATGCTGGATCCAAGCAGAATTCAGGTAGAGGGCTGCTACCTGATGTTGTTAGACACCGAATACTGATTTTGTTTTTGTTGTAGCAGTTCAGTAATGGCCAAAAGCTTCTTAAGAACATGCTGTAAAACAGAGTGAGTCAGTAAAACTACATGTTAGCTACTGGAGACAGAAAAGACCTCCCTGAGCAGCATTTCCAGCATCAGCCTATCAGACCTGTGACTCGGTAATTTAAATATATTACTAAAACGAGAAAATGACTGAATCTATAGTCAATAAGTGTAGTCTTAAAACGATGCTAAGGACTTTGCCTCTCCTTCCACGGATTTTCTTGCTGCTTTGTGATTAACAGGAAGGCGGAGGAACAGGTAACATACTGTTACAGTTTGCCAGCAGAGTTTGCCAAGCATACAAGTGTACTGGCAATCTAGGAAGCAGAAATGAGGTATTAATAGAAAGCTAAAGAAAGTGAATTTGTTTCCCAACTGAAAAATAATCCAGATCTGAAAACTAAGACCCAGAGAGTCTGTCAGGAGACAGTAAATTTATGAGTTTAAGGCTTCCTCTGGAAACTTTAAAAAAAACCCCCAAACCTAGTTGGTTTTGTTGCATGCAGAATCATAGCTAATAACCTCCTGGTGAAATACATTGGTCAATACTGCTACAGAAATACCACAAAAGAATCCCAGTATTGCTACTGAGGGGTAACTGAGGACACGGCACCCCTACCTGTGGTTTGTTTGTGTTAACTCACCTGCATCACCCCACGCTCGTTGCTGAGCGTCCGGAGCTCATCGGAGTGTGCCACACAGATCTCGTGCAAGGCCGCCAGGTCACGGGAGAGGTCAGTTCGAGAGTGCTCTGAAGTGTCTGGAAGCTCTGGAACATTCTTCAACAAAATAGAAGACAGCAGATTTAGGGTGCCAAGAGCAATTTTGGTCTTTCCAGCTAAACCTCCAGTCCATCTTTCTATTATGAATTATCTGTTTATTTTCTCTTCACAGGCATGTGTTTTGTGAGTATACTGCAATTTGTAGTGCTAGGAGGAATCTTACTACAAGATCTGGTATTGCTCTAGCTTTGAGCTGACCAGAAACCTACAGCATATGGAGACTCAAACCCTCTAAATGAATGGGAAATCCATCCATTAGGAGCTTTTTTTAATCCAAATGAGAGAAGAGCAACAAAATTCAGCAAAATCTGCTGTTGCCTATGAAGTAGCTCATTGAACTGATGATAAACCCAATAATGCTGAATTAAAACAGCAAATTAACAGGTATTTTCAAACCAACAGTTACCAGAAACTTCATGTAAAATCTGTCATTTAAAGAAAACTGATGTATCATAATACGCAGAAGTTGTGATTTGATCAGAAAAGGATGACATCTGGAACCTACCCAAATGCCACACTTGTTAAGTATTCTGAGATGTGTTCTAGGTCACCTTTAAAGGAATAATTCAGTATGCTTAGAACGTTTTTTTTATCTCACTTTTTAAAATGAATTATTTAAAATACATGTATATAAAACACGATGACCTAACTCCTGCTATTACACACACAAAATAGTCACACTTTAAAAGGACACAGTAACAGCAGGCTTTCAAACTACAATCTGTAGAATGCATGCAGTGAAGCTTTTGCCAGTGCTAACTGAAATTCAACCTAATATTTTTTGAAGAAAAACTAATTTCAGTCTCTGGTCAAAACCATGTGAGAAGTTATATATAAAAACTTATGGTTTAAAAATATGTTTTTGAAAGGTTTGTATTTTTGTTCAAAATTTCTAATCTCATAGCTATAAAATCTGCTTCACCTTCTCACATTTACAGAGGCACTACATTAGTGAAGTCTTAAGAAGGTACTTGATGGTTTTAATTCAATATGTCAGACCAGCAATTTTTAAATGTGTTAAAAATGTACTCAGATAAAAGCATTCAAAATTATGTGGGAGCTGATGCATTGCTTAGCTAGGTAATTAGAGTGTAAAGAATTTTAATTTACAGTCCTGCTATGTAACTTCAGCTTATATTTTTTTAACCACTTACCCCAAGTTCATCCAAGAACATGATCATGCGATGTTTGTTGCTCTTGATAAATGGATTTACCCCTTCCATATATGGTTCCTAGTAATTTTAAAAAGTATTCATTAACAAATCAGTGCCAAGATAATTGTCACATCTGAGGCGAACACAGTGCAGTCAGGCAAATGACACTGCAAAACGACTATGTAAATTGGATTAGTAATATTTTTTTTGAAGTGTATCTCTAATGTCTGGTGTGCAGCCAGTCAAAAGACTACAGAATTTGGTATTCTCTTGTATTCCGAAGACTGAGAACCTGTGATTCAGAATTTTTCTTACACATGCATACAGATACAAATTTGCATTAAGATGAGTGTCTCTAAATATCTACTGGCAGTGAACAGACACTCTGTGTTCAGAGGTATCATCAGGAACCAGTGCCTTCTTTCCTGTTTTGTCATTAACTCTTAAATTCCCAGTTGTGTGTGTCAGAGAAACTCGTATCAGCCTGAAGTCATGGTAATTATGCTTAAGTCAACTGATTTATTTTTAGCAATGTTTCTGCCTGGAAATCAGGATTAGTTACTGCTGGCATTCTCATAGTGTTGTAATAGAAACTTTATTGAAAGCTTGGGCGTTTTAGTGCAGTGGATACACTTGACTTACAACTTTCATTATGTCAAGCAGTATGATAGTATAAACAGGAGAGCTTTGAAGTGCTCTACCACAGAAAACAGCAATCTTAAATGATAAATGCAGAGTCAAAGTGAAGAAAATCATAGGTTCTGCATGAGAAAATAGCAACAAATGTTTTGCATGCATTGAACAGGAACATGTGAAAAGTGTACTGGAAACACAGTTCTAGGTTTTTCTCTGTATGTAAAATTATATTCACCTTAGCTCCAAATTCAACCAGATTTGCTAAATTCTGCACAGACTTGGCGACCAGCGTCAGTGTTCTTGCAGCAGTGGGGGAAGGAGAATCTGGCAGGAATGCAAAGTAGAGAGTCATTGACCATTATATTTAAAATTAACAGCAGTCACATGAAAATAAATTCTTTTCCCATTCATATTTTTATAGATTTTTTTTTTAATATAAAACAACTGCATGTGAAAGATGTCACTTGGTAAAGTAAAATGTATTGCTTTTGTAATGTCCAAAAGCCATGTTAATCTGATTTTATTAAATCAGCACACAAGAACAAGAAGGCAAAATAAGTAAGTGTTACTAGGAGTTAGGTGAAATAATAACCATTTGCTCAAAACTTGAGGAGTTTTGTTGAAAGGAAGATTACTTGTTAAAACATTTACCTTTGAAATAAATTTTTAAAAAGTTTACATTTTCCTGATCTGCTTATATGCATGTAAGTGGGCACCATGAAGTTGTAAGTTACTGGCAGCAGGAAAACAGAGTGAATGTTACATGCAATCATCTGTAATCACTGTGACTATAAACACTTTACATTAAGCATTTAAGTCAGGTAGAACTTCCTTTTCAAAGAAGTGATGTTGGCCAGCAGTATCCTGCAAAATTACTTTTCTCTCCAGTTATGGTAAATGGCCTGCTTGAAAGCATTTCACTGACAGGGTTTTAGGGTTATAAGGTCTGTAAGTTTCCCTTAACAGTAATTGAGAATACTAGCTGGAGATAACTCAGCAGGATTAGCTTGTGTTACTCAAATTTTTAAGTTCTTTACACCCGCACTCACAGTGCAACCCAAGTTAGGAGATACCTGACTTGTAAACTACCCAAAGATAATAAAATGCCAAAGAAATTATTATTGTTCCAGGCCATGTTTCTCAAATGCTTTCTCCAAAGCATGTACAGAAATGATTACTATGTGAGAGAAGGGAACTTTGTTTGACACAGTCTTCTCATTTAGTAGTTTAAAGACAGATGGTAGAAAACATGCCACATTGTCTTAAAAACTGTCTATGAATAAAGATGGCAAGCTTTTCTAAACTAGATTTTTTTATTTTCTCTTATCTTTCCTATATTTCACCCCTTCTGAAGGCCATCTCTCTCTCATCTTTAAGATTCTGTATTTAAGATCAACTGTATTTAATGAGTCAAAACACCCCTCTAATGGCTGGAAGCCATCTAAGCAGGATAACCAAACAAATTGTTCAGGAATAATTTCCTAGGTGCACAGATGTATTCCATGCTCTCTAGACACATATCAACTTCATAAATCCTGTTCATTTCAGAGATACCAGTGACTTCAGCTGTTAACTCTGGCATTGCACTGTATTGAACGTGACATCTGACCTTTCCATAATTACGTTTTTCACACTACCAAGGTACATTAAACAATGCTAGATATAACTCAAAATTTTATTATTAAATATCAC
>VZTR01023298.1:58665-70667 GCA_013400775.1 Chaetops frenatus | reverse complement strand
AATTTTTTTCAACAATGAAGATGTTTTTCCCCTTTCTTGTAAATACCCATTTCTATTATTTGAAAACTCTATTGATTTGTCCCAGAAAAAATTAGCATTTTTATTTTCCCCTTTTCAAAAAGACAAGAACACACAGAGATGCTTCCAAGCTGCTTCAAATAGAGTAATCTCTTAATCTCAGATCCATAATTTATGGATCCACATGATCCATTCAAACCACAATTACAGAGTGAAACAACTGGTTGGCAGAAGCACAAATACTTGAAGAGAAAAAAGTTACACTTAGGCTATTTAAGCTGTAAGAACTTGCTCACATTTAGAAGTCACTAAAGTTTACTAAGGAAATTAGGGAAAATATTCNCAGGAACAAGTTATAAAAGCATGAAATATGCACAATTCCTTTTGCCACCAGAACTTACCTATTGTAGTATCTGCCTCCCATCATAAACTGATTGTTCGATGTTGGACATATTTTAAAACGCTGAATATTTTCACTGGTCCGGAAATAAAGTGAATAATCACCTGGAGTATTATCTGAAGGCCTCACAAGAAAACTGCACACCTGACCAACTGAAGACATCATAATAGTGTTATTTTTCTTAGTGATATATGTAAACCCTTACTAAATCTATTTCTAGATAAACTAGGAAGAATTGCACACTTGAAGAAATACAAACCCTATGAAGGTAAATTCCAGTAGTGATGTCAAACTAGAAGAACTAGTACTAAACCACCAAAATTAACAAAAAATGGTTCAGCTGTAGCCTGCAACGTAGCCATATCTTTGCTATCTTTTTAAAACAGCTTACAAAAAAAGTCTGATAACATTTTCAAAAAAACACAATCTCTGTTCCACTCTTTAAAGTAGGCTATTAAACAATATGGGTCAGAAGTACTGTTTTTATTTAAAGAAATATTTCCTTTATGAAAGTGAAATAATTGGTTCCACATATAATAATTTAAAAATTAATTAAGTCAAAAATTATCAAATTAACTTTACTTGAGAACATACTCAGTGCTGATAGCCATGACCATTTTCTTCCAATGTAGTATTCTACTGAGGTAGCAACCAGAAGGGTTGAGGAATCTAAAACATTCATACATGTTCAGACATAAAAGGAAGTTTTGTCACAGCTTAATATTAATTGGATCACTTTATGCCATTTCACTATTACTGTATTTCACATCAGAAATACATGTACCTGTCATCAGCAAATTGTAAGCTTCTTGTTTGGAGATCTTCCCATGGAACCATCTTAACAAAGATGAAGAGAAAAATTAGAAAGCAAGACTACCAGCTCTCTTTTTTGGTTGTGGTGACATCCAAGGCTCTGGCACCTATGAATTAATCTTTATTTAAAAAGACCCAATATATACAGATGAGACAATCAATGACTATGCTACTTAATGATTCTCTTCTACCAACAGCATGAAAAGACTAACACTAATAGGTATATCAATAAATCACTTTCAGTAAAAATATCCAACATTTGGAGCTGATGTTCAAATACAGTTGTGTTTAGAGATTGATATAAATTGTCCAAAAACTAGGTAATTTGACAGGCATTAATTGAAGTCATACAGCAATATACTAGAACCATGAAATCTGAAGCTCAAACAAGAAGTTAAACACATACAGAAAACCTCTGTATTTGCCAGAGCTGTGGAAACAAAATCTAGCTTTGTCAAATTAATGAATATAAAGTGGTTTGATCTCACACCTTGTAGTTTCCCAGAGTCCTGTGTCAGAGCAGTACCCCACAAAAGTTCACGGCCTCTGCCTAGTCTCAGTCTGATACTTACCACTATTAAGAAAAGCTTGACATGCTACAACTGAATAATTTGTATTTAAAGGAAAGCTAAAGATATGGTGCTTTTATGCATCAGAAAAGACCCCAATTTCTAACTTTCTTTCTATACTACCTTCAGATATTAATTTATGGATTCCTCTGAAACGTAAACAACTACTGAAAGACAGAATCAAAGCTACAGGCACCTCCAAGCTACTTTGCAAATATAAAAATTTCCACGTTTGAAGACATCCATACTACCAAATTGACTAGCAGAACACAGTAAACCAAAGAGACCACTGAATAGCCTCCTTCTGCCATCAGCCTCTTGGAAAGTGGGAAACAGCAAAAAAAAAAAATCAGCAAGCACAAATATAACAAACAAATGAGGACATCAGATTAAGTAATCAAGGCACTAGACGTTTTTCAGAACTATCTGCCACTCAGCTTCACTCGTGAATGTAATCTATCAACAGACTGACATATCAACACACAGTTGATTCTAATTTGTATTCAATTTTTAAAATTTTTTGAAGTATTTAAGCAAATAGAAGGAAGCTTACAGTCCTGTGACCTTTTTCTTCAAACTGTAAGTGTTATAAGAATCACAGAATTGTAGGATCACAGAATCCTTTGGGTTGGAAAACACCTTTAAGATCATCCTGTCCAATCCTTTACCCAGCACTGCCAAGTCAATCACTAAACCATGTCCCCAAGTGCCACATCCACACACCTTTTAAATTCCTCCAGAGCTGGTAATTCTACCACTACCCTGGTCAACCTGTTCCAGGACTTGACAACCCTTTCAGTGAGGGTATTTTCTCTAAGACCCAATCTAAATCTTCCTTTGGTGAAACTTGAGCAAGTTTCCTCTTGTCCTACCACTAGGAGAAGAGACCTCTTCTGGCTAAAACCTCCTTTCAGGCATCTGTAGAGAGCAATGAGATTCTCCCTGAGTCACCTTTCTCCAGGCAGAGCCCCACCAGCTCCCTCAGCTGCTTCTCATCAGACTTGTGCTCCAGACCCTTTCCCAGCTCCCTTTCCCTTCTCTGGACTCCCTGCAGCACCTCACTATTTTTCTTGCCATGAGAGCCCAAAACTGAAGCTAGAACTCAAGCTGTGGCCTTACTAGACCTGAGTACAGGGGGACAGTCACTGCCCTGGTGCTGCTGGCTGCACTACTGCTGACCCAAGCCAGGACACCACTGGCCTTCTTGGTCCCCTGGGCCCACACTGGCCACTGTTGACCAGCACCCCAGGTCCTTTCTGCTGAGCAGCTTTCCAGCCACTGCCCCAGCCTGTAGCACCACAAGGGTTTTTTGTGAACCAAGGGCAGGAACCATCACTTGGCCTTGTGGGATTTCATACCACTGGCCTCACTGACCCAGCCTCTCCTGATTCCTCTGCAGAGCCCTCCTACCCTCCAGCAGATCAACACTCTCACCCATGAGGTAAACAGAGACACTGTTCTAATAACAGTACTTTGGTATAGTATTTAGAGTTGTTATCTCCAAGGCAACTGTGTTCAAGAAATACTCCACTGTGCATATTTCTTCTGAAAGTGATCATACATGGCGTCATCAAAGATTTCAGCACTGCAACACCCATTAGCAACAGAAATACCTATTACAGCACTTTTTCATGTTATTTATCCTTCCACCTACAGCATCTAGTATATAAAGAAGTCTTGAGATTTAAAAATAAATCTCTTTGGTCACCTTTCTAAAAACTTAGAAATCTCATAGTGGAAGTTTAAACAGTTATGATTGCTTTTAAACAACAAAACAAAAATCCTTACATTTTGCCTTCATGGGGATCTTCTTCTCTTCCCTGTGAGAAAATTAACATATAAGTGAATGACAACAGTACAACTCAATATCAAAAAAAATGTCCTAAGTTAAGACTTTCTGTAGAAAAAAAAATGACATTTAGAAGTCAGGTATGTTTTAATCGAAGAGCTTACTGCAGCTCTATGAGAAGTTTTCTTCTTCATTCACTAGGTGAAAACTCAGAAAAAATATGTTATTTCTGATGATTATTTCAGTCATGATCCAAGTCCTTTAGAGGTGGTAACTTTCTAAAATCTCAACTTTCCTCAGGTTAAATTACCACTGACCTATCAGTCTACAGATCAAGTCTAGTACTGCCACTTCAGTTTAGCTATTCACATCCTGACACAGGTCTTCTATAAGAAGTATCTCAAGTAACATTGCTATTAGCAAAACATATGTACTGTGTAAGAAGATTTTATTAAAAAATCGTGGTTTTTTCCTTTTTTTCTTCTCACCAGTATATTTTTAACCCAAATTTTATCCTTGAATAAAGAGAAAGACCTACCACAATGCAAAATTACCTTCTGCTGAGTTAGTGAACATTTCATGGCAATTGCAAGAAAGAAATACAATTTAATGATTCTTCACCAGGACAGTTGATTTTAGGGAAGTGCCTAGTAAATTTATAGTACCATGTCTTTGGACAAGACATGAATAAACATTTTTTTTGATAGTGAATTAGGCTTAAAGATTTGTTTTAGTATTTTAGAACTACTAGAAGAATTTACTAGGTTGAGAAAAGTACATAATTAGAGAACAGACAATTAAATATCATCATTTTTGTTCAATATTATTTTATTAAAAAATCCCATTCGTTTAAGAAATTTGAATACAAAAATCACTTACCACTTCTTCTACCAGGTCTTCTACTATAAGACCTTGTTCATCTGTCCGTAGGTTTGTAACCCACATCCAGCCATCTTCCAATTCGTTATGGACAATAAACATGTCTCCTTTAAGAAAACTGAAGAGAGTTACAGCAAGATTTAAATCAGAGATACAATTATAAATAAAGTATAATGAACACAATGACTTCTTGAGTACAATATCCATAAAATATTTGGGGAAACTTATTTGTAAAAAAATGCACGAATTGATATTCCAAGCACGTGTGTATTTTTCGTCACAGTTAAGTGGCTACTATATACAAGTTTTCATACTTTTGATTTATGTTTAGTATCTAATATATACTTCAGTGCTGTCAACTCCAAAGTGTTAATGTATAAAGCAAAAATAACAAAGCAATATTAAATATTAATATTTTTCTTTTATCAAGAGAGATCAAATATGAAATACAAGTAAAATAACTGTAAATAGTCTGTAAGAAAATAATATTCCTTTAATTGAAAAATTATTTTGCATAGTGTAAGTTGTGGAATACCTATGCATTATGTTCTCACATACGAAGGAAGACAAGTGATACAAAGAGCATACAGAGCAGTTACCAGAGATTCGACGCAGTTAGCTACAAGCGTAAGAAGCATTAGCACTCAGAATTAAAGAATCACAGAATCAATTAGGTTGGAAAAGACCACTGAGATTATCGAGTCCAGCCTATGACCAAATAACACATGTCAACCAGACAACAGCACTAAGTGCAGCATCCAATCTTTCCTTAAACACCTTCCAAGACAGTGATTCCACCACCTCCATGGGCAGCATTTCAATGTCTAATCACCCTTTCTGTGAAAAATTTTCCCCTAATGTCCAACCTGAAGCTGCCCCGTAAACTAAAGAGAAATTTAAGGTTATATCCTCTGATCCTATCTCTTCCTGACAGAAGAGACTGAACCCTACCTGGCTACATGCTTCTTTCAGGGAGTTGTAGAGAGCAATGAGATCTCCCTTGAGACTCCTTTTCTCCAGGCTGAGGCCCTGCAGCTCCCTCAGCCGCTCCCAAGAGGACTTGTACTCCAGACACTTAACCAGTTCCATTACTCTTCTCTGGACACACTCCAGGACCTCAATGTCCTTCCTGAATTGAGCAGCACAGACGTGAACATAGTATGCAAGGTATGGCCTCACCAGTGTGGAGCACAGGGAAAGAATCACTGTCTTAGTCCTGTTGGCTACACCTCTGCTGATCCAAGCCAGGATGCCATTGACTGTCTTGGCCACCTGAGGACAGCTGGCTCATCTTCAGCCAGCTGCTGACCAGTACCCCTAGGTCCTTTTCCATTGGGCAGCTTTCTAGCCACTCCTCCTCCAGCCTGTAGCTCTGCAGAGGGTTTTATTGTGGCCAAAGTGCAGGACGCAGCACCTTGTCCAAGGGAGCTTTCATTTCTGGAAGACTAGTTTAAATTACTCCTTAAATGTTAAGGACACAAACCTCAGGTCATGTGAAAACCTTTCACTGCACCACAGAATTTTTGATCATGTTTCATTATGCATCAGGGTACAGGAAAAACAATAAAGCGTTGAAGCTCATTAACTACTATTTTAATTAAAAATTTCATGCAAAATGGCATGGCTCTCATTCAAAGTAGGCTAACAGAAAAAACAGAAAGCAACAAACCACTACTGAAAACAAAGAATAAATTCAACTGCTATTCAGCTTTAACAGGGGACAGACAACAAGAGCACCCTCCATCTCTGTATAGTTACTGCAGGGAAGACAAGCTGAAATCAACTCAGTAATACTTCAAACTTGATAAATATTAACTATGATATTAAAATTCTAAGTCAATATTCTCTGAAATACATAATGTTTTCAAGAGCATATTAAGTCAATCTAGAACAAACTGAGAACTTTGGTCTCAGCTATGCCATGAACAGAATTATTTTAGCCAGGTAGACCCCAAAACCCAAATACCAACTTTGCATTTCAGCTCTATCCTAAAAGAGGAAGAAAAGTTTTAATTGCCTACAAATTTTGTTATGATAGCAAACAATAAAAATGCTATTTCTTCTTAAGCTGGTAAATGCAATAAGGCACATAAAAGACTCTTTTTTTTTTGTTCTCACATATAGTAGGAAGCCTTAGCTGCAATGTGCCAATAGAGAGCCCCTTCCCAGACCTATCACCTTACTAAAACACATAATTACAAAAACAAATACCCCCATATCATCCTTTAAAGGATCAGACTAGACTGTGAGTCTTGGAATAAATTTCCATCCAAATGAGGATATAACACTCTCATATCTTTCTCTACATTTTAAGATAATAGTCCTAAACCTAAGTAAACTCCCAATTCAACTGGTGTATTGCATCGGCTTATAAAATCTGTCTCATTAGAGAGACCAGAAATCACCACAAATCACTTTCAAATCCTCCTATTTTTTCATCTGGAAAAAAAATTATCTCAGGAAAGCAGTATCAATTCCAAGTAAACAGAAAATGGTCTTCTAACCAAAGACTCACTTCTTCCATTCTTAAATTCATAAGAAGTCAAGGCTCACTTTCTAGTCATCTGAATAGCTTTCCTTAGCTATACATCTCCTAAGAGTTCTGTGGCAGTTCAGAAAAAAGCCTAGCTCATTTCTTTCACACACTCAGATAAGACACTTCCATATAGAATTCTCTGACACATAAAATTACCCTTTTAGTAAAAATCTAGGGCTTTCTAAAACACCTTTCAAAATTATAACATTGCTCATTTTAGTTCTATGTACCTAATGTACCTTCCCTTACAATTAATACAAACATACTAAGAACAAAAAGTCTTATTCTTATTTCCAACCAAAGAACAGAAAGGTATCATCCTTTAATCTAACTGTGTCAAGTGTAAGATGCAGCTGAAAAGTATTTGCATACAAACATCTACCTGAATTATTACTATTTATAAATACTCTTGAGAATTTCAGAGCTACTGCTGTTATTCAACATACCTTATTTCATCAGTTTCTGGCACTTTGGTGTAAGGTAGAATTGCTCGAACTCTCCTTCTGTCTTCCACAGGCTGCAGTTTAAAAGAGAGCCATGTTTTTTTCTCTATACTCTGTACTATATAATCTATACTGTAGAATCCTCCCCAGCATTATGCTATTCTGAGGCAAAGAACTGGTAACATCACTTATATCTGCCTTGCCAGTTTTGCATTTCCAAAGCTCAAAACTACTGCGAGCTAGAAACATGTAATTTGTAGGCTAAGAGAGCACTTACTTTAACTTTTTTTTCTCTTAGAGTGGAAGAATGTCCAGAATTTTAACGTTCATAGACATCTTTATTCAGGTTTTAAGTTTTGTTACTGTTGATATTTTGCAGTATTTTGTCTCATTTTAATTACTTTTATTGTTTTAAGGATGGGCATGTGAAAGAAACCTTGGTTATCTCCAGGATGCATATTTGAAACCATTGTTAGATATGCAAAATATCACAGAACAGTGAAGGTTACATTACAACGGTGCTCTTTATTAGCCAAGAACTCAGTATTTTCTTGTTTTTCTCAGTCTACTTAAAATGATGTTACCACATTGTGAGGTAACTGCAATACCTTTATTTTCTTCATGATGTAATATTATCAAGTAGCAAATTTTTTTGAATCATTACTTTGTAATGCATAAAAATGCATTTTTATACCCCTTATAGTTCCACGTATGCCTATACAAAACTACAGAAAACTTCCTAAAATATTCTTCCCTAAGAAAATTTTGAATAGTGATTAAAGTTACAAACATTTTAGTAAATTAGTCTTCAGATTTTTTTTTTTTTTACTTGCCTCTGGAGGTGCTACTGGAAAGAATAGTTTTTCCCCCTTCAGCANCTACTGGAAATAAGAGCTTTTCTCCTTTCAGCAAGCAGGACACATGACTGTAATAACCAATCAGGTCTGAGAGTGAAGCAAAGCGACGCCCACCAATGTAATAATCTCCACACATGGCAATAATCCTGTTATTAAAAAAACCCAAAACCTTGACATTAGAAAAAATTTTGCTACCATTTTTTTTTAAGAAAAGGAGATTAGGATCATGTTTATTTCTTAAAACAGTGCCTATATTCAGCAAAAAGCAGTATTACAGGCTGTCTGTAAACATGTAAATAAACCTAGTGAATATTTTATCAAAAATATTAATATGATTAATATTAATATGATTCACCTTTTTTTTAATCTAAAGAAAGTGCTGATTCACAGAAAAAGACAGTACATTTGTCAGAACTAAATGAAATCAAAAAGGAAAAAACGCAAGCATGAATATCCCGGAAAACTGAAATAATGCATTAGTGTACAACAGCATTATTACTTGCATCATGCTCAACATGCACCTTTTATAACATAATTTTAACAAAGTAGCAAAGTACTTTAACAAATAATTATCACATTTCAAGACTACATAATGCAGTAATCAAAGTATCTCGTTAAACTCAATTTAAAAATTTGATATCTAATCAGAAAAAGCTCACATAATCATTTCAGCAGTCTAACAAAACAAAGACTTCTTAAAAAACTATTTATTTTTTTCTTTAAGGTTTTTTCTTAAATAAGAGATTCTTTAAGGCATAATTCAAATTAAACTGTTTCTCCCAAAAAGTAATGTAAAATGCATACAAACATGAATCGTCAGAGATTAAATCCAAGATCATAAGCATATAGCACCACAAGGGGAGTCAGAAAACAATGCTCAGGATATATGCTGAAAGTTATTTCCAGCAAACCTTTCAATTCCTAAACATATAATCTATTGCTGGTTTTTGCTTTGGGATTTTTTGTGGTCTTTTTTTTTGTTTGTTTGAGAGACTTTGTTTGTTTTTGGGGAGTGTTTGTTTGTTTTGGGTGGGGTTTTTTCCCCTCAAAATTAAGGAAGCAACAAGATGTGAAGCACTTTAACTGTGCTAACTACAACAATTACTACAGAACAGACACAAAACAATCTCCTTGACTGACAAATGAAACTTGCATGGTGCTTTAAGCCTATTCAAACCACTTTAGGCAAGCTTCTCTACCCAGATATTTTTGGTTTCCTCACACTTCCATTCTTCATCTATATAGTAATTTTTAAGCAGCATGTTTTAAAACAATTAAACACAAGTAAAAAGCTGTACCATGAAAGCATAGTCAAAAATACTGCATTATGATACAATCATTTTTTACTGTATTGTGTTCTGAAATAAAAAGTAGATAGATCACAGTATTCAAGATAAAACACTTAATTCTCACCTAAAATGATTGACATTTGTTTTACTAAGGAATGAAAGCACAAATGAACCTGGTCTCCGATCACTCTCTCGAATAAGGTAACTTCCAGGTTTTCCTGCTTGTCGAAGACGTTCTTCTGCAATTGTTCTGTCAAGTTTTCCATGATACCACCTGGATAAAAGAGTAACAGTAGGTGTCCTTAGAACTTAAGGGTTTCATCTATTCTCACAAAATAGACCCATGAAACAAAAAAAATCTTTCAGTCAAAACTGATGTAACTCCAAAACTTTGTTTCAAAGCTATCACATTGTTACAAGTTCAACCTCCTAGTTTACTTATTTCCAATAAACAGTATTTTTAACACAAGAGATAACCCTAAGAGGCAAGGGCTCTATACATTATCATCAGTTTTTATCTCCTCTCTAATTTATTTACTTTAAATAAACAGAAACAGAGGTGACCGACCTGACTTGAAAGACTCTTGTATTTTAAGCCTACACAGGCATCAGTTCACACTGGGTATTTCAAAAGCACAAACTGAGAAGTGAGTTCTATCACACTGTTCCTCAGCTGACAAAGGCACTGTTGCAGCAAAACCAGTAAAGAACTGGACAGCAGTCACCAGGCCACCATCCAGCCCCAAAACCACCCTTCCTAATCACAATGTGCACCCTATCAATCAAAAGTGAGTGTCAATGCATGACAAATCACAGACTGCAAAATTTAACAAAGGAACACTTTACTACTACCGTTCAAGCACTCAATCACCTCACCTCAGTTTATTTACAACGTCTTTGTCAGAACACTTGTTATACTTCAAATGATCAAGTATAGCTTTTTTTTTTCCAAAAAAGGAGTGATGGAGAGCAGTTTTCAAAGACAGCCATTGCTCTCACTACCTCCATCAAGCCACAGCATGTTCTAGAGCTATATACTGCAGTAATTCATTAGCTCCTCCACCTAATTTTGCTTCATAAGACCTTTAACTTTTACACTCAGAAACTATCAGCTTCAAAACAGCCACTGTTTCAGACAATTTAAATCCTTCACCATTTCAGGTCATGTACCATTTAGTTTTAACAGTTCACAGACCATTTTGGAAGATTCACAAACTTGCACTTTAGAAGATATGTAAATGATCTCTTGAACTAATATATGCAAAAATATCAAATACTTCATAGCATACAGTTTCAAAAAAAATGTAAAAACTGAGCTGTTGATAAAATCTGAACAAAAGCAATTTTTTTTCTACAAAACAGAAACAAAAGGTTTGAGAGCTTTTATCAGAACAAAAACTAGATAAATTAAACCAAAAAACACCACTTCACCAGTAGGAGCAGCAGAAGCATAGATATTATTTAACCTGGCAAAACTAGGTGCTTGCTAGTATTGCTTCCCCTTTGCTTCTCTTCCTCATCCTGATCAAAAGAAGTTAAACCAGTAGAAGCACTGTTGTGTCTGTACAACGTTTAAAACTTGAATCTACTGCAGGCCTAGCTATATTAGCAAGAGCCTTTGTCATTCAATTCCAGAGCAAAGCAGCCTCGTGACCAGAAGCCTGTCATTCAAAGACAGTCCACAAAGAAGTGGACCAGGAGGGTCCTTCAGGAAATGAAACAAATCAAGATTGTTGATTTTGAAGTAACTGGGATGAAATATTCTGTGTCAGTGTGTGCAACACAGCTGAAACTTGAGTTTGTTCCCAACGTGTCACAGCTGGGCACTGCTTTCCTGGACAGACTGACTTTCATGGAGTATAAGACTCCTCAGAGACCCAAGAAACTTTCCTGATTAAGAAACCAACATTCCATTCCATTAAATCTATTTTAGACTAGTACCAGGTTCACTGAGCTTTTATTTGTTCCTATTTATCACCCACTTGAGGAAAATAATCTTAATTCTATTGAGAGACACATTGCATTACAATGCCAAACTTAAGGAAAGGCACACAAAAAATAGAGAAGGTGGGAGTCTTAATAAGAATACAAATTACCAATAAAAAATTTACAGAGTAAACAGAGAAGCAGGATCATATGAAAGTAAACGAATTTTTCTGTAAGGGACCAGGATTTCTAACAATCATAGCACAAACTTAGGTGCTCCAATTTTCAGTCCAGAAGCTACAAATAAAAAAGACACCCTCCTTCCTGGTGACAGCAATCTATATATTGGTATATCCCACATATTGGAGATCACATTCTCTAACACTGAAAAGGCTATATATATTTTGTCCCATTCAACACTTTTACATCAATTGTACCAAAAGACATTAACTACCTGGTAAAGCATTTAAGGAAAGGTGCTTT
>VZTR01023298.1:30904-43426 GCA_013400775.1 Chaetops frenatus | reverse complement strand
AACTGGTATGAGCCAGCGCCATGCCTTTTGAACACCCCCAGGGATGATGACTCCATTGCCTCGCTAGGCAACGTGCTCCAATACCTGACCACCCTAACAGTGAAGAAACGCCATGGGGTGCCTTCCAGCTCAGCTTATTCTGTATAATTCTGTGTAATCTGAATCTCCCCCGTCTCGGTTTGAGACCGTTTCCCCTGGTCTTTTCACTGCAGGCACCGTAGAACATGCCAGCCCCCACCTCACTACACCCTCCCTTCAGGTATTGATAGAACAAGTGGAAACTGCTTTGTCAAGGGAGGATTAGGCTGGATATTAGGGGGAAAAAATCATTGAAAGGGTAGTCAAGCACTGGAACAGGCTCCTACGGCAACGGTGGACTCACCATCTGCGGAAGTGTTCAAAAACCATGTAGATGTGGTGTATGGGGACATGGTTTAGTGGTGGACCTGTCAGTGTTAGGTTGATGGTTGGACTCGATGATCTTGGTGATATTTTCCAACCTTAATGATTCTGATTCTATTCTAACAGTAAATTAGAAAAATGCATCCTGGTGGTACTGTTTACCTTGTGAGAACTGTGACTCGGTTGCTACTTTACTCTGTACTTCCCCGAAATTGTTTTTTTTTTTTTTTTCATGTTACTCAAGCTTGCAAGCTCTCAGTCCCGCCTTCCACAAACCTATACCTACCTTCATCATCAACCATTTTTTTCTCTTAAGTGGATTTACTTGGTACATGAGCTTCACTTCACACCTAAGTACCTCTGGGATCAAGAAGACATCATGTGATTACCATTACCAGGCAATACAATATGTAAATATCTTTAGATTTTATTTTTCCCCCCAGTGTTAAAAGAGCTGACATACAGCAGCACGTTGACACTTGCATGTCTCTCTAAAATTCTCAGAAGGCATCTAAACATTCAGGTTTTCAAAGCTTTGCATTACCCAAAAGTATTAAGTGAATTTTTCCTGAGGCCACTAAAGCAAAATACTGCTCCCACTTTCACAGTTCTCAGGCTCTTTTTCTCTGCTGAAATTGTTTCATATCTTTCCTTCTAAGGGCAAACTCTGCTTCCAAGTTACGCTACTAAGGTCTATGGAATTATGTTGGTATTGTGCCCAGGGTCGCAGGGAAAAGAGAAGCTGGCTCTAGCCCTTAGTTTATACCATTGTAATATATGCATTTACTGCTGTTTTTCTGCTTTAAGAAATTGTAGTTTCAAAGAATGTTGTAGGCTGCTCTCTCTGTGGGTTTCCCTTTACTGCTTCTTGGTTTCCCTCACAGATTTCTAAATAAAATATTTTTAACACAGCCTTGTCACTGTAGTAGTAGCAATAAACCTAAATATGGTAATGCAGTGTAAATATTTACAAGGTTCCCTTTATGAGGCAAGCTTTTCTAAGTGCCTTCCAGGGCAGCAGCATGTGTGTGGGGGCGTGGGGACTAAAAGGACAGCTGTGCTAAGAATTTCACTCAGGAGGGAGTAATGTGTCTACAACACTCCTTCAGGAGGTTTATTTTGATGGGAACAGTTTTAAATTTGAAAAGAATTCTGCAGAGGAAAAGCTCCTAGTAGTATCAGCTGAGCTGTTACTCTCTGCACCTGATACACCTTTTCAACCTGTGTCACTTCTTAAGCCTTGGAAGTTGACTTCCTCTTTACAATCACGAAATATCTCGGGTTGGAAGTGATCTATAAGGATCGCTTAGTCCAACTCCCTGCTCCTCTCAGGACTACTCAAAACTACAGCTACAAGTCTTCATGGGACTTTTTTTTAAATGGATTTGTTTTGATGAAGGGGCAACTGTAAGGATATTTTTCTTGATAGTTCTTGAGCTTCTGCGAATATGTCTTTTTCTGAAATCCCTGGTATGAATGACACTAGGATAGTCAGTCCTTCATCCCTGCTGTGTCAGAACGGTGTCAGGCTAGATTCCCTGAAAAGTGCATTTGCATGCTCCCTAGTTTGAGCTAATATAGTAGTACATACTGTGAGAACAGTGACAGGGGTCTCATTACAGGCAGATGTATACTTGGTTAGGCACTCAGGTATTCAGGCTGGATTTGTCAGTGATTTGCATGGCATTGGGCAAGTAATTTGAGCAAGGTTATTCCTTCTTCATCACTAAAATATGAAGCTATTTCACAGATTCGTCAGAGAATCAATTAGGGTTTTTTACAACATTTGAAAGCTGTTAAATGCTTATTAGGGTGAAAAGTCACATGAAGTGTGACACTAAGTATTTCAGTTATTAAAAGAGAGAGTGTTGCTTGGATAGTAGATACAAATACCAGAAATCTTCCCTTTCACTCCTTATTTCCTGCTTCTCTCTTCTACCTGAGCACAGTTTATTTCCCCTTTTCCAGAGTGTTATCCTTTTCCAGAAATTAATAGCAGCAGAGGAATTTTCAGTCTTTCTGTCACAGGACAGAGTGGTAAGAAAGCAGCTTTCCTGTGATTAAGAACTTGGAATGCTCCAACTATTCCAGTTCTTCCCCTTGTTCTCTCACAGGTATAAAATAAACAGTTACAGAGAGTGCTGTTTCTTCTTACCTGCATAGCTGTCATGCTGCATATATTGCTGAGGAGGTAGAAAAGTGGGCAGAATTTGGGCAAGAACTTGAATATTGATATTTTTATTTCCAGTGAATTAAATTCTGTACTTTCATCATGTTTATATTTTATTTTTATTGAATAAAGCTGACTCTGATCACAGACTGGTCATCATCATTGAACAGTCATCATCACTGCTTTCATATTTAATTTTGGGTCCATGCTGTCAATTTTTCCATACTCATGGTAAAATTAGAAATTTTTGTTCCTTTGACTATTTTGTTTGTATTGGAATCTCTGAACAGATCAGCAATGCTAGGAGACTTTTAAAATACTTCCCTTCATTTTAAGAGTTCAATAGTTTTAAAATGGTATTTTTGGTTAATGACTTTTTTATTATTATTGATTTTTGAGGAAATTTTTGTTACATGAGAAATCATCACTTTCAAACTCCAAATTCTTCCATAACCTTTTGTCCCTACTGATTTTGCTCCTGCATAGTTTGATATCTTTTCAAGCAAATGTTTAAGCTGGAGATGAGCTAAGCACAGGTAAAAGACTATACTTAAAGAAATTTTATTCTATCTTGAGAGTCAGTATGTCTATGAATTTGAAATTCATTAGAAATTACTGCTGGATCAGTACCTTTATTTTTGTCTTTTAAGCAGTTGCAAAAGTATATAGTCTTGTTCAGCCCTGGGTTGGTTCTAACTTGGAGTTGTCAGTGCTGGGTTTTAATTTACAAAGCAATCAAATTCGAGATCTAATTTAGAGGCTGGATCAAACTGGTCACTAAAAAGGAACCCAAACTGCAAGTCATGGATCTGGGATTCCAGAGACAGATACTGTTACTTGCCAGTCACAACCTTTAAGTGTGTTGGAGATTAAAAGAAACAAAACAATAAAGATACAAGTTTCAGTCACAGAGGTGGACGCATATCATTTTAGCACAGAGAAGGCAAGTGTGAGCACACTTACAACTATCTTATTTGTTTTGAAACACTGTGATTTTTCATATGTGATTTTCGCAGATGTCTTTGTCCTTGTCAGTGTCCTCTTTGACAAATTTGCTGGTTTTTTAGCATATAATAGTTAATTAAGCAGCACCAGCGTTTTTCCTCTTCTCTGAGAGTTCAAGTTTATGTGCTGGTGCTGTTTTCAGCTGGGGTAGAGTTAATTTTCTTCACGTTGGCTGACATGAGCTGTGTTTTGGATTTGTGCTGAACACAGGGTTAGTAATGTAGAGATGGTTTTGTTATTGCTGATCAGAACTTGCACAGAGCCAAGGCCTTTTCTGCTTTTCATATACTTGCCATGCTGGCAAGGAAGCTGTGGGTGCATGGGGGCTGGGAGGAGACACAACCAGGAAAAGCGACCCCAACTGACCAAAGGGATATTCCAGACCATGTGACATCATGCTCAGTATATAAGATAGAGATAAGAAGAAGGAAGAGGGAGAACATTTGGAGTGATGGCATTTTTTTTTCCCCAAATCACCATTACATGTGATGGGGCCCTCTCCTGGAGATGGTTGAACAACTGCCTTCCCTTGGGAAGCAGTGGATTGGTNACTTGCACAGAGCCAAGGCCTTTTCTGCTTTTCATATACTTGCCATGCTGGCAAGGAAGCTGTGGGTGCATGGGGGCTGGGAGGAGACACAACCAGGAAAAGCGACCCCAACTGACCAAAGGGATATTCCAGACCATGTGACATCATGCTCAGTATATAAGATAGAGATAAGAAGAAGGAAGAGGGAGAACATTTGGAGTGATGGCATTTTTTTTTCCCCAAATCACCATTACATGTGATGGGGCCCTCTCCTGGAGATGGTTGAACAACTGCCTTCCCTTGGGAAGCAGTGGATTGGTTCCTTGTTTTGCTTGTGTGCATGGTTTTTGCTTTCCCTGTTGAACAGCTGGTATCTCAGCCCGCAGGTTTTCAGGCTTTTACCATTCCAATCCTCTCCCTAGTCCTACTGGTGGGGCAGTGTGCGAGTGGCTGACTGGGGCTTGGCTGCTGGCTGGGCTTTTAAACCATGACACCCTGTCAACCCAACATCCCTTTAACTTTAGTAGCATACATAAAAGTGCTACATGATTGCTCTGTCAGTCTGTCTAAATGGCTGTGATTCTTTTATTAAAATTCCATATTATTGTCTGTGTTTAAATGCAAGAGAAACCTTACTATTTATACTTACCTATATTTATAATTTATACCTCCATAAAAAGTATGTTTGGATTCTCCCATGAGCCTGTATATACTGACTTCATGTATGGATACAGTGAACAATTATGTTACGTTTTAAACAACACTAAATTATGCTCATCTTTGGAAAATGATTTGTTAGTTATTGAGTTTTTTCTGTAAGAAGGAAGGAAAAACTGAGTTGCAAAGGATAGCTTTTTTATTATTATTATTTTAAGCCTAAAAATATTTGCATGTAATAACTTCCCTTCTTAGTTAATTACATCTAACTTCCATAAGGGTTCTCAGTAATGATGGGGCTTAGGTTTCAGAAATATATCTCTGGCTATTGATCGAAAAAAGTTACATGTTGACAAACATCTTTGTATTTTTGCAGCTGCTTAGGTATCCTTTGGATGTTTGTATAGGTGTTTCTACAGGAGTTAGGGAAAGGAAAAAAGCATTATAAGAATGAACAAACAGGAAAACCTGCGGAGGAGAAACTCAGCTGTTGCATGGAGGACTATCTTTCATTTTGAATTTGGGTAATTTTTTGTGCTGTTTACTCTAAAATTTTTATATAAACAGTTAATAACACCACTGGGGAATGCCACATTCTCACTGATTTCAATAAAATAATTTCTCAATTTGTGGTTATTAGTTCCAATGGCTTAATATAAAACATCTACCTATATCTTGTATTTAAATGAAGGATATTTCTGTCAGGCATAGCTATGTGTATAACTTGTAAAAATCAACAAAAATCTTTAATGCATATATTAGTCAACAAGCTCAAATTCTGCATTGATGGTAGAAATTGATGTCCTGCTTAAGAGAACAATTAAAGAGTAAAATTCTAGATGTAGCTATAATATAATGTAGTGCAATATGTAAGTTATATATTGGTCTTTTCAAGGAATGTTTATATAATGAAGCTTATAAAATTATAATAATAGTGGAAGTTATTTTGAATTTATAATTCAAGTTTCCAGGAAAAAAAAAATCCCATGTAAGTTACCAGGGGAAAAAAATCAATTCTTTTTGACTTACATATTAAAATTAACCTCTTCATTAATTTTGTCATTAAAAACTGAAAAGTAAGGAGAGAAAATGCTGATTCATGTAACAAATGTTTCTTTATCTAAGATGTAGCCAGGTCTAATTTCCTGAACATCAGGTCTGTATGAAGACAATTGTGTTTTAAAATGTCTGCTCACATGGTGCCATCAAATCTTCTGTATACACTTAGTGACTGCACAGAAACTAGTATTTGAATGTGAGACATATAAAATGTATTTGCAAAATGAGTAACTGTGTATAAGGTCATATTTACACATCTAAAGCATTCATTCTGTATATGAAGATTCCTATTTCCTTATGTATATACTTGCATGGAACAAGTTCCTTCATACGTTACACTGGGATAGTTTAGTCCTATTCTATTACTTACAGTTGAATCTCTATATGTCTTCCATGATGGAATGAATTTTTCCATGAAGATATGTTTCTCAGTTATAAAGAAGAAATCAATTGTTAAAATCCAATTTGCTAACTCTGGTTCTTAGCTGTTTTTGTTATAGGATTCTATGACTTAAGATACTGAACTAATCTAACTGCAAGATTTAATAGGTAAAATGCTATGGTTTATATTATATAACTGCCCAGAATCCTAAAACTTATAATGACTTATAATGTGTAGAGAGTGTCAGGAACATATATCCTTATAATGTGTTAATCTAAACATTAACTTCTCACATAGTCTACATATAACTCTTTCCCATTACTATTATGCTTATTGCTTATGATAGAATTTACTTGTATGAAGCAATTTGTTTAAGCTAGTTGTATTTCTTTTGCTGACTTTGAAATCAGTTCCAGAGCATGAAACTACTAGGAGTAGGAACATACATAGTCTATAGTGTTAAGGAGTGATGTAAGTCATTCTAGAATAACCTAAACATACTCACACAGTGATTACTCTATTTTAATTTACTGTGGATTGAATTCTAAAAGGTATTAAGCAATTAAACCAGCTGTCATTTCACTATTCTATTTAAATCAGAGATACGTAAGGATTTAATGATGATAATGCTGAACCCATTTGCTTTGAAATGTATAGAAGTCTTGCATATATGCTTCAACATTACATTCATGATTATTAGGAAAATGGGAGGTTCAAACGTTGAATCTGGTGTATGGGATCTGCTACATAGGGCAGTTATTGTAGCAGCAGTTAGCTACAAATAATACTAGTTTCATATGACATTTAAATGGTAACTCATTAACACTGTTTAAGTTTTTCAAAGATGTGCTGGTGTGTAGTTGTTCATTTGCTGCTTTTTCAGCGCCTGGGAATAACTTTGCAACCTTCACTGATATTGCACAATTTACAGGGATATCCATTTTCCTCATAATGAGCAATGACACATTGATTTTTCTGACTTTATTTCTGTAACACAGTGAAAGGGAGTTTGGAGAAGTATATCAATCACAGAGTATATAATATGAATACACAAGGCTTTGGCTGTATTTTGGAAATTGTATTGCGTAAACAGGAGTACATGTGCTTATAACAGTAGCAGGGTCTAGCACAGTGAATAAAAAATTAGGTAAGGCTAAATACTAGTATCCTTCTAACTACTGAGAAATTGCAGTGTACATGGTAGAAAGGAAACAAGGAACTGCCTTGGCATACACAAGGAATAGGCACATCTAGTCCCTGCAGCAGGTGATCATAGGGGCACCATTATGGGAATAAAGGGTTCTGGCTTCTGCCTAAATTCATGCCAGATGGGGGTCAGCAATTCCCAGAGGAACAAAGTCAGACTGGCAGATTTCAGACAAGGTTACAGTCCCTTTCTGATGGATATAGACCTGGCAGTGGTCTTCACTGGTCTTCACTATGTAGGTTTTTGAGCCTACTGCTCCATCTTTTAAATCTGGTTTTCACTGTAGGGAGAGATCTCTCTGTAGCAGCAGATTAGCTCATGTTACATCTGCACAAGAGAAGACACTCAAAAAGGATACTTCTTTATATTGTTGCTTCTGAGATTTTGTGTATTAGCAGGGAAGTGGAGGACCGACAGATCACCTCCTATGGTAACCTACTACTCTTAATTGAGTTTGCCTTTGAAAGCCTGGCTATGCCATGCCTCAATTAAAGCAGATAATAATTGAGAAAGTTATGGGCTTGTGTATGTGATTTACACTAATGCACAAGATACTGTTCCAGTCTACAACTGAACTCACATATCTGTAACTCAGATTTCCTCTGGATAATGTATTCTTGTGGGAATGAAAATTTGCATTGACATAAATTTGTTTAGTTACGTCTGTGCCAAACTGTCTAGAAATTCTGCATTTGCCTTCCTCCTTTGCTTTCTCACCCTTTCAACCACTCTACTGTCCTAACCAGCCAATCCACCTATTGGCATCACCTCTGTTTCCCAAGGAATAAAGTACCTGGACAGCAGGAATGCCTGACATTAGCTCCTTGTGAGAATACCAGCCTTTGGCCATATTCTGCCTTTTTCTATCTCTCAGTCTGGATGCCAGCACAGCTAGAATATACACTACTTTTGTTAGACTTTAACCATGCCTCATCACCTAACTTAAGGTCATGGATCATATCAGACTCTAGGAAGAAATTAAAGCAAATCCTACCTATCAGAAAATATGGCATATTTGAGAGTAGTGCCATGTCAGTGGAGAAGCAAGGTCTCAGATGAATTACTCTGCAGTACTATCGTGAGAGTACTATACCAACAATTCCATAGGAAGCAATATGAAAACTTTATTATCAGTGTCACATCAAGAGTTTTACACATTACCAACTGCTTAAGATCTTAAATTGCTGAGACTCATTGAATAACAGCAATCCTGTTAACATAGACTTTAATCCAGCCACAGGGTACAAGACACCATGTTTCTGATGTAAAAATTGTGGTATTAAAGCAGTAGGAACTGCCTATCTCCACTTTGCTTCCTTAAATACCTTCCAGGGTGATAGCAATTCATATGAAGGGCCAAGACAGGCCCATACCTGAAAGAAGGGTTGCTCAGCTGTGTCAACATTATCACACTTCCCCACAATGGAGGGGGAAGAAGGGAGATGGGAAACATTGTTCTCTTAGTTTTATTTTGGTACCTTTGCTTATACTGTTTGTACCTTCACTGTTATTTTTTGTCACGTCTTCCTCGACCTTCATTAAAAGTTGCATTTTTCCTTTGCTGTTTTGTTGTGTAGATTAGCAAGATATCTTTCATTATTAAGAATCATGTATAATGATGAATTAAACAAGCCTCAAAAGGATAACTCCTCTTAACTCAATGCCATGCTGTAATTACCTTTTAATTAGTTGTCCAGAGTCTTTAGTGTTATGGAAATTTAATATTGCAGGCTGTTGTCCAAATCCAGAAATCACTGATGTTAATTGCAGCTCACTGCTTTATTTTGTTTTTAAAAAGCAACAGCATAAAAGAAAAGGCTGATAGAAATACTGAAAATTTTTAGGAATGTGGTAAGTTAATTCAGCAATTCATGGAATCATAGAGCTACAAAATGGTTTGGGTTAGAAGGGAACTCAAAGATCATCTATTTCCATGCCTCTGCCGTGGGCAGGGACATCTTCCACTATCCCAGGTTGCTCCAAGACCTATTCAACCTCGCCTTGAACTCTGCCAGGGATGGGGCAACCTGTGCCAGGGCCTCACCATCCTTGCAGTGAAGATTATCTTCCTGATATTTTATCTAACCCTACCCTCTGACTATTTAAANCCTTCTCTTCTCCAGGCTGAACACCCCCAACTCTCTCAGCCCATTTCCATAGCAAAGGAGCTCCAGCCCTCTGACCCTCACTGTGGCTTTCTTTGGACTTGCTCCAACAGATCCACATCCTTCTTACAGTAAGGACCCTAGAGCTGAACACAGTACTGCAGGCAGGGTCTCCCCAGAGCAGAGCAGAACAGAGCAGAGCAGAGGAGGAGAATCATTTTCTTTACCTTTTCTATGTAATCTCATTTTTCAAGAACTGATTCCCTCTGCTTGTACAAATGGGGTATGAAGGATGAAAGAAACCTAAGAAATCCAGATGGGATGTGTCATCTCTTAAAATCTTTTTAGGTAAGATAAGGAACAAAGCCTGCTAACAGTATTCCTGTACAGACCCACTCAATTTAGAAGAGTCATTTCCGTGGGATATCAGAGTAATGCGAAGTAGTCAATACTGAACCATTTTAAAAGCTTGTGGGAGCATCATGTTTTCAAGCTCTAGAACCAAGAAGGGATATCAACTCACCCTTGCTTTGACTGCTTAAGGCTCTGTTGCTTTGAGAAACAAATGATTGTGTTAACTTGAAATAGTTGAGTTCTGTTTTGATTTTCATGTTGCGTAGTTAATAGAAAAATGGCATTATAGTCTCACCCTGATATAAGCTTTTTTCACAACCTTGTTTTCAAATAGGGTCCAATCCACTACAGGCTCTCTTGTAGTCTAAACCACAGTTTGACTCACAATTAGAGAGGATTTCGCAATTTGACTCACAGTTAGAGAGGATGTGTTGCACAATTGCTCGTGCCCTCTGAATGTATAATTATGTTTTTTGGGTTTGGTTGTTGTTTTTTTTTTTTCCAATGAAGTGTGTCTCTTATTCAGAGAGCAAACTGTTTGGTAGTACACCATGAATATTTCTCGCCACATGTCATACTGCCTGGCATTTACATAGAAACAAAAGAAGAGATGGTTGTAAGAGCTGAGATCAAAATAATCCTAAATACTGTCTGGGAGAAAAATTGTACAAATGCTCCATCTGAACTACCATATTGCAGTCTTTGCTTTAAGAATCTGAACTCTTTGAGTGCTAGTACCTATACATCTATAGTCACTTATTGGATAGAGGTACATCTGAACCAAAACCAAAAACCAAACCAAACCAAACCAAACCAAACTAAACTAAACTAAACAAAAAAGAGTTTATGAGGAAACATTCAAATCCTGTGCAGTGAAACATGGCACTAAAGTCTATTGAAATCTTCCTCTAAGAGCAGGCTACATTCCCTAAAACCAATATGTAAGAGGTTTCAAATAACGATGGTTATTTGCATAGCTGTGAGATGATGAAGTACATAAAAAGGAGGTAACTGAGGAGGACAAAGAGGAGACTGGATAAAGTGCTTTAAATCTACATGCTGCTATTAGAACAACAACAACAAAAGAATTTATATCTCTTGAATGACTAACATCAAGTTCATTTTCTGCTTTTGGCAGTTAATTCTTAATTCTGGTGTCATAAAAAAAACAGTACTTCATGTTTAATCGTTTGAAAGGTGGGAATATTTTTTTTAATTAAAAAGTCTTACTGCAGCTATTTAATATAGATGATAACAGATGCATGGAATTTTTGTTTCTCACTCAGGCAAAATCATATTACACCAAAGGAAGAGTGCATCTGGCTATACATACTGCATGTATGTATGTCTATACAAATATACACACTTCATATATATACTTATACTTGACTATACTTCAATATAGCTACTCCATTGAAGTAAAAAGGGGGAGCCATGCAAAGTTTTCTTGCATAGAAGGTGGGTGGACTAAAAAATAGCAGCCACCCATATAAACGTATTTGTTTTAAGATTTTTTTCTGATGACCCTCTGGCATTTGTCTGACAGAACGATATCCCACATTGTCAATCAGTAGAGGAAACCATCACTAAAGCTAGTGTATTAGCTCATTCCCTTATTTGGGAAAGCTCTTAAATGAGCTTTGTAATTCTCAGTAAAAACACAAAGCATTCTTGATGTTCTAAGTAGCTGTCATTTATTCGCTATTATGTCATTGAACAAAGGCAACTCAGTAACTTTTTTTTTGTTATGCTTATCTTCCAGTAAAATGCCATTGTGTCTCACTGATGAGAGAATTGGTGTTCTTTGTATTCAAAGTTTTCTCTTTCATTTAGTTCTAAAGGCAACTGTAAAAGTTTAACATTTGCATGTGAAATATCGTAGCTTTTATGTGTTTATTTGTCTATATTTTACATTTACTACAGTCCTGCGTTATTGTCTTTACTTAATGTTCCATTTGTTTAATAAGATCTAGTGCTCTAGAAAAGGGAGAGATTTGTTCAGGCATACACTTCTGAATATAACTATTTGATTGCTAATCTAACCATATAGGGATTTTTCTTTCCGTATTTTATGTTGCATGGGTTTCATTTGATCTATCGCATTGCTTTTTAAAGGAAAAGCAAAAAAAAGGAAGCAGAAAAGGAAGTCCTCTCTCCTTTCTTGAAGTTCTTTATTATGTGGATAACATTTACTTTCCTAAGTGTGTGTTTCAACCTTAAGTTTTGTTTTACAATTCTGAAATATAGTTCCTACAAATAGAAAATCTAGTAATTCTGAGTGGATTATACCCAGCTTTTAACAAATGCAAGAGAAAACCTAATGCTTCTAGTGGAATACAGGGAGAACTCAGTTGTCTGACTGTTTTGGGAGATTAACCTGAAAAGGAAAGAGCTGTCAAGGGAATAAAAAAATGCACAAGTGATGTAGCATCCCAGGAGGTTATTTTTATTCTATTTACAAGACAATCCTGTAATTTCTTGTATTTTGGGCTATGTATTTATAAGTAATCATTAAAAACTTTATTTCAAATGTTACCAGCAGATTTTACAAATCTGAGCAAAATGCTGCATTGTAGTTTTCATTTATAAAATCCCAGAAGGGGTAGGGAAGAACATGTGTTTAATAATACCAACCTCATATGATATACAGAC
>VZTR01023298.1:0-17347 GCA_013400775.1 Chaetops frenatus | reverse complement strand
GTAAGTATTGAATCCAACCACATGATAAGACCTGAATTAACTAGATAATCTGCAAAGAATACTTATATAAGTATATGATAGTTTCATAAAAAATCAGGATGTGAATATTTTATCTTCTGCCTGCAGCTCTGAAATGCATTCATTTTCCCTTGTTCTGTTCTGAAGCCTCAACAAGTTGATAGGCAGGGCATGCTTTCTTTCTTAAGAGTTACTGCTCAAAAAATTTGCACTGAGTATTTACAGCCTGTGGACACCCACACACTGAACAGAATCCCTAGAGCCATAGGGTGATAACACTAGAAACATATTTTGGGGGGGAAAACTGAAAATTTCGAAGCTGTACACACATCATGTCTCAGTAATCTTATGGGCAATAAAATATAGTGGTTTACTTATATTTAATTTGCAAAGATTTGTATCTAAGTTGATAGAACATCTGTGATGTCCTATCAACCACCTAAATGCCCAGGCTGGTAATCAAGGGATGACATCTGTGTTGCTAATGGGACTGTCTTGCCTTCAGCCACCAAGGTAACATACACTAAGCTTTGCTGTGCTGCTTGGTGCATATGAGCTAAACCATGGTCTATCAAAGGATTGGAGAAGGGGTAGGACTGAAGGGTCTCCATCACAAGAGGTTTTCCAGATGTAGACAGAGTGACAGTCTCATGTAGGTTCCTTTTCCATTAAAGGTTGGACCAGGTGATCTCTTGAGGTCCTCCCCAGATGGAGCTGTTCTGCAATCCTCATTAATGGAGTGGAGCAGTGTTAAAGCCAGCCTACAGCCATCTTCTTTATTCCCAGTGACATTCCTTATTTTCCATGACCTTATTAAAAGGTGTGTTAGGAAAATAAATTCACAAACACCAGAGGGTTAAGTCCAAAGAGGAGACANTTATTTATCAGCAGACCTAAAGTTGGTTTGTAAAGACAAATCTCCTTCATTGCATTCATCCTTCAGTGGAATCCTTCCTATTGTTTCTTTTATCTCAGTGCTAGTTTTATCTACCAGCAGACCCACAGTTTATTTGTAAAGACAAGTCCCTCATTCCTTTCAGGTGGAAGTGATTACAGAGAAGCCTTTTGGACATCCTTGGTAGAAAAAGTCAGTGTTGTCCTCTGTTTAATTCTATTAAAAAATACATAATCTCTTTTGTGGTATTGCAATATTTTTGGCCAAGTTGTTTTTGTCTCAGAACATATTGCTGGAGGTTGCTTTGGGAATTTCTGTGTTCACAGTGGTCAGATTTAGAAGAATACAAACCTGATGTGCCCGGTTTTGTTCATTCTGTCACTAACTGTAATGCAGCTGCTGCACACATGGTATTCAATGAGAAGGACAGCACATGGCAATAACAATTTGTAGTCTCTTATTGGAGAAGGCAGGTGGTCTGGGACTTACATAAGGAGTTGGCACAACTGCCCTAGTATTACGGTTCAAAAATTATTACAGTTAGTGTGGTTTTAGTTATAGCTAGCCATTTTGTAATGGGCATATAATTTGTTAGGATGCTTGTGGTTGAACCTTGATATGCATTTAATTGTTTATTTATAGACTGTGGTTGTTGGAAATGTGCCTGGAATAACAATTTATTTTTTTCTCCCCAAAGAACATGTATCTAAACAGATTTGACTATCCATGAAGGCAATAGAAGGTCACATAATGATTAATTATACCATTTAAATTAAAAATAGCTTGCAAGTTTCAATGGACAGCAATTTTACATAATAGCTGTATTAAATTGAAGGGTTACATACATTACCAATCAAAACTTTATATCCTTCCTTCAGGTAATATACTTATTTTAGAAAAAAAAAATCTTCAAATTCCTAAATGGAAAACTGTTTTCAGGCCTTTGAAGATGTCTTTTCAATGAGTATGCTGTAAACTACACTGACTAATGATTGCACTTAAGCTCTATCTAAACCACCCAGAAACAAAAGCTCTCTCGGTTTCACACTTACTGATATTCAAACGCCCTTTCCTGTCAATATTCTCTATAGAAATAATGGTATCAGACTGCCCTTTCTTTACTGGGATTTAACCTCCAGTTTGGTTTTGATTTTTCGTTTCACAGGTATTCAGACTTTACATTAGCACACAGATTTCTCCTTCTCTCAAAGGCCAGGTGTTAGTTCCCCAAGGAGAATTTATTCCACCCATTTTTAATGGCCTTCCATAAGACTTTTTAGGGTAACCAGACAATTTTCATTTTGTTTGAGTGTCTCAATTGAAAACTCTACAACCACCATAGGCTCCCTTCAAAATAAACATTATGTTATGGTTTTTGCCTGAAAAGGAATGCCATTTGTGGTCCTCAATTATGTTCTAGCACGAAGAAGGAATTCATTGATATGAAAGGAACTATAAAGCTATTGAAGACATTTATGCTTAGTATTCTAATTTCTGATGGTTTGTTTAGATGTGATACATCCAAACAAATACATGAAATACAAAGATGAATGTATTTGAAAAACATGTTTTGAAAAACAAAAACATGAAATACAAAGAGCTTTTTGGAGAAGTAACAGGAACAATGTCTCTTGCAAATAACACAAAGATTTATGGGCTTTACTTCTATGTGGGTGATTTTCTATTTAAATAATATGTTTCTGCTGAAATTTGTACAAGTCCTGAGTAGACATAATAAAATCAAAATTATACTGCAGGAAAATAAACAGTCTACAATTATATCAAATATGGGATATTTTATATATGCATAACAAACAACTGAATATCATTCTCCAGTATACAGTGTCAAGAAATCCCCAGCAGGAGTCACCTCTAGCTGCATGCAGCTCTTGCTTTTATCTTCTCTGCTTAAATGAGTTCCTGCATGGCAGCCAAAGCAACTGGTTAACCACACCCATGGAAGACTTTATATTTGGGTTTAAGAATACTTTTATACAAGCTTGTTGTGTTTGCTTCAGTAGCTACTGTTAATATTTTGCTCTGCTAATAATTTACCTTCTTTTCAAGTGGAAAAAAAATCTTTAATGTGACAAAAGTTACTGACTTACAAGTGTCAAAAATCATATATTAGGTTTGATAGAATTATCATTCAACAGACAGTAATATAGGCAATTATTTTATATTCTTCAAGCTACTGTTGTGATATTGCTGCACAAAACCCAGTAAAAATCCTCCGTGTTTCCTGTTGAAGTGTATTTCTAGGGGAAAGGTTCTGTGTTGCTGAACTGTGGAAGTGTGCATTGTATTGTGCCATGACCTTTCCTGCTGTGTAGTCTCCAAGGGCTTTCACTATTGAACTTTTTGTTTAATTTGACAAAAGCAACCTACTCTTAGGCTGTGGCTGCTGTCAGGCCAGTAAATTGGAAAAATGATACTGCCATGTACCAGCAAGGGATACTTCCTTGTCTTTTTAGTTCAGAAGAGCTGTGGCTTGACAATGAAACTGTGTAATTTTTTTTTGTTTCTCACTGCTGGTCTTTCAGTGCTCTGTACAGTTTGTTGGTTCAGGATGATGGAGAATATTCATATATTTGGATCAAATTTGCTGAATAGCTTTGGCCACAGTGCACATTTCCTTTGTCCAAAATTCCTCCAAACCTCAGACCACAGAAAGGTTCAATACTAGTCATAAGATGAATGAGCAACTCTGAAGCTGAAGGACACCGATCTATGGGTCTCGCTTGACTAGGTGAGAAGTGCTGCCTGTTTCACAGTCCTGCATTTATTGTGAGCAGTGTCTTTAAGATGGGATTGCCCCAAAAGAAACAGCTAATAATGAGCCATCCAATTACTTAAAGATACTCTCAATAATAACTTAAAGATACTTTCGGATACATTAGCAGTTGAGGAAGTTACAGTGTCCTCCCATAGGCTGACGCTTATGTTGGTGGTTTGATTCTGATTCTGCCAGTTTCATTTATTTGGAAGATCCCATCATGGGATCACAGAGACCAGTGTTAGATAATGGAAAATTCTGCTGTAGGACCGAGTCTACAGTGATGCAAACATTGACTGTGGTTAGGTCTGACCAAAAGGTATCAAATATCCAGGTCTTCCACCACTGGAATTGACACTCGAGCTCTTCCTCTTGCAGACATTTGGAGTTCCACTCTAATAGCAGAATATTTTTAGTTTCTTAGCAAAGCCTACTCATACAGGCTAGGACACAGAATTCACAATGCCACAATTACCTAGGCTGTGAAGTGAGTGGTCAAGGTAGCACACAGAGTGTTTTTCAGGAAACTGCTGTGACCTGCTATTCGGAGATAAAGGTTACCCAACTTTTGTGTTCAAGTCACATTTTTAACTTTTCCACCATTTTGCATACAAAATATGTTCATTCAAACTGTAAAGATTCCAATCTAAAATTTATAAGTTGTTTCTTCACTCTCTTTATATGTATTTAAACTAGATTTCTCTGTCTTCATTGAACATAATTTAAAGCAATATCCTATTGGTTCCCCCCAGCAGTTCAGTCTGACCCATAAACACCAGAGAACATCAGGCAGGTTGGTGACCCCATTTCTGAAATACTCATCCTATTTTGTCTCCATCGTTTCCTATGCATTTTAGAGGTTTAGGCATCAAGTTGAAGCAATCCTACAATTCTCAATTGTTTCTTCTAAAAATATCCTGTAAAAAACAGTCTGCAGGCATTGTGTTTAGCTACAAACTGTGGAGCAGGTAAGGAAGGATATGTTCAGAATAACAGCCAAACCCTGACTTAGAAATCAGAATAATACATCCTTACTTTGCATCAATGACATCTGTCTAGGGAAGGATATAAAACAATTATCATGAGGTAAATTCACACCTATGTTTACAACACAGTAATTTCTGCAGATAGGGAAGCTGTGGACACTAGTAATTCATAAAAGGTATGATCTTATTCAATAACTTCATTAGGTTTCCGGAAAGGGGAACAAACACCACATTGAGGAAATGTGCAGATTTTTTATTATGCCAGGAAGAGTTGTGAAATTTTTAAAAGAGGAATATCACAAAGGAACATAAACCTCAGATTATATACTGGTGGTTTCAACCAAAAAAAATTGTACCCACTATATTTTAGTATGAGTTTGAAACATGAGGGTGAGGAACCTAGGAGGAAGTGAAGCTGCTAAACATGATTTCAGCTAATAGGCACCATATGAGAAATGACTTTCCAAGACTGAATTATTTATGTGCAATCATATTTCCTAGTATTTATAACCAAAATCACTTTTCATATCACAGAAATTGAATAGAAGGCTTTAAAGCATGTGATTCAGCATTGCTGCAATGCAGGCATAATTTACTGCAGAAGGTAGAGGCCCAAGTAATTTTTAGTCTGTTTACATAGATGCAAGCTGTAGGCTTGGCAAAACAGTTGTGTCAATAAGAACATCCAATACAATATTATGGTCATTTACGCCACCAAATAAGGAAAAGCGCATGCCATACAAGATCACTTTTTGAGCCACCTTCTTGTCTGGAACACTCTGCTCAACGTTGATTACCAGAATATTTGAAATAAACAATAAAAAATGGGGACTTACTTCCAGAAAAAATCCAAAGTGCCATTACAGGGAAAGGTTTCTAAGGTAAGAGAAAGAGTTAAGCTAGAAAAGTTGGCAAAGTGCTGAGAAATGCATCTAATGCACAAAAAAGGGAAAAAATAGGGATGGAATCCATTTAAACTGAGAACTTAGTCTTTTGCATAGATGAATATCTAAGGCTGTTGGATGAAATGTATAAATAAAGCCTGACTGGTAATACTTCTTTTAGCTGTCAATAACGGAAGTGATGCAAAAAAGTTCTGAAGACTAGATTGAAAAACATTTCTACCCTGACTCTCCAGTTAACAGACCTGTCCTGAGAGATGGTAGGTTTACTGTTTACAGACTGAGTGTATCAGCCTTACAGTTCCTGACAAATTATATGGTGTGTCTAACATATATGAGCTATTATTCCCATTTGTGTTTTCATCACATGTGACTCTTTTCAGCTCAGTTAAAATATTTTTTGTTCAACCTTAAAGATTCGAGTCCTTTGTTCTGAAGACTTCTGCTTTGTGTTCACAGTAAAAAAATCTAGGAGACCCATTTTTGGTTACTTTTCTTAAATAGCCTTACCAGTGTGCAAGAAAACACTTCAAGGGAGGCAAGGGGAGGAGAGGGGAGCATAATCAAAGGTGGTCTGAGATTGGCTATGCTACCCAGGAGCATAGCCAAAGATGGCCATCCTAAAATGGAATCATAGTACAGAAGTGGAGAGGAACACCTTGAGACAATGTAGAGATGAAATTTTAGAATTCCTGGAGAAAGCAATATGAAAAATAATGAATCGGAGTAAAGTGTGGGAATTCAGTAAGGGCTGACAAAGAACCTGTCTGATTTTTAAGTTGTTTAGCTAAACAAATGAGAACGTATGGAACTTTGAAAATCAGTCACTAAAATTGAGTTAGAATGATTTACATAGAGACTATAGACAGAAAGAGTAAAGAGTAAATTCCCATTGAGTCACGAGGGATCCTCTTGCTCATGGTGAATCCTCTTGCTTTTTAAACTCCTTATGGAACCTTGGTGCAGCTAGGTGCAATCAGTCTCAGTCTCAGACAATGGTTTATGCCTGATGAAATTATCTATACAATTTTTATCATAGTTTTGGGTAGCTAAATGGATTAGAAATTTTTCATAGTAATTTTTCAGCATGCTATTAGTCACTTATTGAGGATTTGTCATGGGTAAAGGATCTTTCTGCCTTGGATCAAGAACAATCTCTTCATCTCAGGTAAAGTGTTCTAAACACAAGAGGCAACTCAGCTGAAGCGAAGAGTGGAGCAGTCCATGTGCTGTGTGGGTACAATTCAATCTGGGTTTGTCCTGATGGTGATATTTTTAGAATTAAGTACTTGGCTGCTAATCAGTAGTACAGAGAAGACATTTCATTTTAGTACTGTTATCTTGTCCTGTACTTTGTTTATCTTGCAGTTTTGGGTTTCAAAACCACTTTTCAAATTATTTTTCAAGGTACCTTCACTCCCTTGAATATGAAATGGGGTTTTCCAGTTCACAGGTGGACATGAGGTTTGTTCCTCTTAGTAAGCCTAAAGTGAAGAATGGCAAGAAGTGAAATGCAGCTGTCCAAACCAAGTTCCCACACCTTCTCCATCAGTTCCTCTGCCAAGTGTGACATCATCAAGCACCAGCATGACTGGGTTCTATTCAGTTCCTGATCAACATTTCATCCACCAGTGACATAAACACCATCACCAGCCAGGCTGCCATGTATGAACTATGAGGAACTGTGCCACATACAACATCACAAGCACCTGCACAACTGAGGCTCCTGCACCTGCCCTACCTCCTACTGAGCCACCCATGAGGTTTTAAGCATGTTAAAGACCAGAATCCATCCAATGTCCTGTCATTTTGGCATTTTTTGAATCTATTGAGACCCTGCCATCCAGTTGATTCCACAAGCTCTGGTTGACAACCACTTGACATAGAACCCTCCCGATTGAACTGATGCTTTGGTTGCAGCAAGGTGACCCAGGCACCTTCCTGAGCCCGGAGAATGCAGAAGCCAATGGGACCTGATGCCACTGAAGAGGCCATTTGCGAGGAACCTCGCAAGAGAGAATCCCCACCCCCACCCTTGTAGGATGTGCAAGAGAATTGTTGTTAAGATTGTTGAAGTTGGGCACCTATTTAATGTGCTTTATAAATCAAAGAGCTGTCGCAAACTGGGTGGGATGGAAAAGTCATGCGAACGGCCGCGCCTGGAGGCGTCCCCTATCCCACGCTCGATGCTGGTTTTCGCCGGCGCGCTGAGGATGTGCAACCACCCGGTGCCGCTGTGAGACAAAGAATCGGTGGCTCCGGCTCCGCTCAGCCCCTGCCCGGGCTCGACAGGGCCCACCATCTCAGTGACCACCCGGTAGAGGGAAATGACCGGAAATTTAAAGATGGAATTGGTGGTTTACCCAGTTAACGTTCTTTCCCCACAGTGTTAGCAGCTGAATATCATTTCAGGTGCTTAAGAGAACAAAGTCTTCTAGGTAGAGCTAATTATTTGACTGGTCACTAAAGAAAAAAAAGGAAAAGAAAAATATATGGACATGCAATCTCTTCCTTCTCAGTCACTTATGGTAGGGATGCATTTTTTTTCTATGAACTCATCAATCACCATACCTGGAGGTGTTTATGAAGTGACTGGACGTGGCACTTAGTGCTGTGGTATAACTGAAACAGTGGAGTTTGGGCAAAGACTGGACTTTATGATTTTGGTGGTCTTTTCCAACTTGAACGATTCCATGATTCTTTAATTCTCTAGTCTTACTTGGCTGTCTCTCACCCACTCTAATGTTGTTGAAACTGTAATGACAATTCCACCTTTCAGATTTCCTGCCCATTCTGCTACATGAAAAGTCTGCAAATTGCCAGAGGTATGGATAAGGTATTAAAAATTCAGTTTTAAAATTAAAATGTGTGGTAGGTAGCACAGTAGTACAGTAATTGGGACTCCATTTCTCGGTTAAAAAAAAAGCCCATTTTTCCACGTTGATTTTTGTTTTTAATCGTACTCTTGTCTCTTAGCAAGGAAGGAAATTAACTGATGAATAGGTTTTGTATAAAGGTACAAGTTCTGTGTTGTTTTGTTTATAGTAAACTTAAATGAAACATGAAAAAAATGGTTTGGTTTTTTCTGGTCAGAAAGTTAGATTTTTATGAGACTTACACTTTGTTTTGAAAATAGGACCTCTTTATACATACAAACCTCAAATTTTTCACTGCCATATTTTTTGTATAAGTTGACTTATATTCATTGAAAAGGAAATAAAAGTTTCCAATATATGAAGAAGATGCTGCATTAAATCTAGATATACAATCATATACTGAAATATAAAGTTAAATTTTAAAAATACTACATTCTATTAAGTATGCAAGCTTTTGTGATTGTTAAGTTTGCAACAAGACAACAGTATATGTGTTCAGAGAGTAGTGATTCCTACTCTGCCCATGTGAAAAGCAATCCCTAATATTTCTTACCTTCAACCATAGCAACAATCATCCTAAGATATCTCTTCACTAAGCCCAACCTTGCTGTTTTCTTGGTTTGGAAGATCATTGACCTTCTAAATACAAAATTTATGGGCAGTCACAGCTCCCACTGAAAAAAGCATTTTGTTGATAAGCACCAGAGCAGCTTGATCATGCTACTCAACAGGATGGACAAGAAAGTCTGAAGGACAAAATGTACAAAAACTTGTAGCTTGAGGTCATTAATCATCGGGAAAAAACAAACCAACAAACAAACAAACCAAAACAAAACAACAAAAAAGGAGGTGGAAAAAACCCCAAAATGTCACCAAAACCAAAAAAAAGAAGTGATGCAAAAAAGACAGTTGTACACCACTAACTGGCTGATGCTCAGCCACTCCTCAAATCTTAAGAGTTTTGACAAAATCTCCATCTCCAAACCAGTTTGTAAGATATTTTTCCAGTTAGAATGAAAAATAATTTACTTACATTTAATTTATAATGGTGAATATTCTATTACAGAATATTTTGTTTTCTTATTCTTATCTTACAAACTACTTAAATAAAAATTAATGAAAAGCTCATGTTCTTCTGCTAAAGGACAAAATTACAATGAAAAATGGCCCACTCCTTCAATTGTCCTGATACTAATCTGTGAAGAGGTAACTATAAGTTAAAATTAGAGACAATCTCTACTATGATAAAAATTGTATGAACCATTAAACAGAAACAGGTTATGTCAGCATCTTAATCTAAAAATATGTAGTTGTCTGCGTCTGAATAGCACAGACTGGTTGATCTGGGTTGGGGCATAATCTACACCTTTCATAAACTGCACCTTTCATAATCTGCAAAAGGAGTTACTTTTTAGACAGCACTATAAGAATAGAAACATTATGGGAAAAAGTCTTCCCTAGTAAATTAGTTGATTTTGTCCACTGCAGTCCTTGGAGTCCCTAGAGCATCAGACACCAGTGTCTCTGAAAGGACAAGAAAACTACCACCACTTTAATAGTAAATCTCCCACCTATTCCAGTTCAGAAGATCTATAGTGGAGCATAAAATAGTGTGCTTTTACATACTTGAAAGAGGTTGTAATAGACAAATGGACCAAGTTTCGAAAGTCTTGAAACCAAAAGTCACCATTAGCTCTCAGTGGATGTAGCCAGTTTTCCTCTGAGTAAAAACGCTTTAAAAATGGTATAGTGGATAATATGATGAAATCGCTCACTTATCACCTTCTCACTTTTTCTGATTTCATCACAATTTCCTTATGGCAATGAATGCTGTTCTTAGCCTCTCTTACTTTTCTGACTATTCAGGTTGAAATTCATACAGAAATGCCCATAACCTTAAGAGAAGCCTTCATTCATAGTAACTACTCATCCAAACTGCTGTTCTATAAACTGCCCAACCTGGTCAAACTGAAACCATTGGAACTCACATCCATCACAAGGGTGTCATGGATTGGTTTTTAAGGTTGTTAAAATGCCTCTGCCTGAATTAAGGTGCAAATGAGACCATAAGCCAATGTCAATAGTATGGGGTTTATTTAATAGTAAATATGAGAGTGAAGAAGAAAAGGAGAGTGAAAGGAAGAGAGAGAGAAATAGAAGAGAGTTGGAGGGAACAGAAAGAGAGTGACAGAGACATACTAAAGGAAATATCACCACTCCATGGATCCCACTGGCTTCCTGGTAGTCCTCTCCAGGTGGTCTTCTTGGTGGTGAGGGTCTGCCAAAAAGCATAGAATCGAATGGATTCTCTATGTTCAGGGCAGGTGGGAATGGCCAGGTCTGTCCCCTGGAGTGGGGGGCTGGTGCAGTTTGACTCGGTGTCTTGCAGCAGGCTCTGGGTCTGTTGCATCACTTTGCATCACCTACAAAGGGCTGTGGTGCAGGGCTTCAGGAATGAGTCTGGGGAGCATTTTGGGGAGTCTTTGATGGATTTTGACACCCCCTCAGCTGCCTCCCATGTGAATGTCCCACGGATTTGGCCTTCCTGGGATTGGGGTTTCACAGCTGGGCTGGTTTGTGTCAGGGAGGATGGGTGCTCAGTGCCTCTGACCAGAGGTGACCCCACACAGCCAAAACCTCCTCCCCCACCTCATTTTGGGGGGAGTCTGTGCAAACCTGGCCTCTGCAGGCTGTGGTCTCCCCCACCCCAAACCCAGCTGGGAATGATTTTCTGCCATTTTTGGCTTTCTTGTGGATGCATTCCTTTCCTCATCCTTGTTTGTTTTCTCCCTAGATCTGAGTTATTGAACAACAGTGTCCCCTTCATCTTATCTAGGTGGCTTCACTCAGGGTACAAAGTTCCAGTTGGGCATCTGCGAGGAGGGGTGGGCTTCTGTGGGTGTAGCTTCTTTATACAGTCTCTGCTATAATGGGCAAAACTCCTTCACAACAATGTTTAAAGTGTGAACCATTTCTGACAGAGAAGAAGGGTAAGGTTTTTGATAAAGGTTGTAGGCAGACTGATCCGTTTTCTTTTTTAGAGCAGTGACACAGCTTAAATATATCTTTCTATTCCAAAATTCAGTCTTCACACCTGTTTGCTGTAGGCTGCTAATCAATCTTAGTTTCTCAGTGTATTTTTGACAAACCTTGGGCCTCTTTTAGAAAATCTGAGAGCAATATTTTGAGACACTGCACAGCAGGTCACCCTGGCAGCCCTGTGAATCACAGAGATCTGCTGAGCATACAGATCTCTTTCTGAAAGATGCACTTTCTGAAAACAACTGTATTTTGTTGTCTTAATGAGACTGAAACCCCTCTGAAAGTCTGCTTTTCTTGCCACAGGTTGAGACAAACAAGGTTTAAAAAACCTTTTAGCAGCATTTTTCTGTCCATTCATAGCCACTTGTTATCCTTCCTGGCTTTGTGCACCACCACAGCCAAAACCACCACAAAATGAGATGCTGTGCTGGCTCTAAACCCTAGGAAGGTATCTAGATGTCAAAATAAAGTGCCATTGAAAAGAGAAAACTGATGCCACTGCCACAAACTTAACAGTGCTGCGTTCGACAAGACAGCAGGTCAAGCACATGAGTTCAACCCTTGAATAGAGGTAGTCCTGTTTGTGTGACTGAAAGCAGGGGAATTTTCAAATTCGGTGAGTCCTTGAGATGGCATGGGCCTGCCAAACAGGACAATAGATTTGTGTAACACAATACAGCTCTGAAATTCTTCTCCTTTCTAATTTTGTACATAAGATGTACTTGAGCTATGAATAACTTTTCTTTCTGCACTAAAAGAATATCAGGCGCATAAATTTATCCATTTCTTTTCTGGCTTTCATGGTTTAGCAGTGCTAGTCTCCAATTTTGTACTCCCACTAAAACCATGCACTGCTTTCCCTCCCCACTTCAATTGGAGGGATGAGCACCTGGATGTTTCTGCACATTGTTGAAGGGAATTCTCAGAGGACTCAGAGACACCTGTGGGTCACTGCTGCTTGAATGCTGCTCGTCAGACAAGTCCCTGCATCCTGTGTGTCCTGCAGGAGCTGCTGGCTGTCCTGAACCAGTGAGGACCCACAACAGAAGCCACCTTCCAGAGAGCTGGCAGTGAGTGGACTACAGGCTATGTATGTAGCATTCTGTGGGAGAGTACAACCCCCTCTGACGTACACATCACATCAGCACTCTGAAAAGATCTGACATCCTAATGAAAACTAGATAAGGTTATAATTCTAGAGGCCTGTATTTCTAGAGTTCTATGTCTACAGATATTTAGGTAACCCAGTGATATTTGTAGAGGTATACGCTGCTTTTTCACTTCTTCCCCGGCTCTGCTGCCTCTGTCGCCTCTTGCCATGCTGGGGTCCGGGCTGGCAGCCAGGCCAGGCTGAGCAGCACTTTCAGCCTCAGGTCCCAGCTGCCCACAGATGCCCACACCTGAGTGGCAGGAATCGCAGGTGGCACCAGGCACCAACCCCCTGGCGGGTATCAGGGCTCAAGGCACCAGGGAGCCACTGAAGGGGCAGTAAGGCTGAGGGTACCGGGGTTGTCACAGGGGACAGCACCGCTGAAGGCACCCTGCTGCTGGGGAGGGTGGTGGTGGCACTGAGAGGATGGTGAGGCTGTGGGGGGCTGAGAGGAAGCAGTGAAACCGAGGAGTCTGGGGGAGCTGGAGGTCATGGCGGGAGTTGAGGGGACAGAGAAAATGGCATGGGCTGAGAAGGATGGTGGAGCTCAGGGCACTGGGGACACGGAGGTGGGTGGCTGCACTCTGGGGGCTGATGGGCTTGGAGGGTCTGAAGGGATTGGGTGCTTGAGCGTGTGCTGAGGCTTTGGCAAGGCTAAGGGCATGATGGAGGTGACTCAGTGTTTCCTTTGCTTCCTAAATCTCTGTCTGCTCTGTTTCCAGAAGGACTGTTCTGCACAGGAGGAAGCGACTGAGGGGAATCACGGGGAAATGTGCCAGCTGTGTTCCATCAGTATGTTATTCTCTACATAATCTGTATTCAGTTAGGTTTCTGTCTATATATAGCTATGTTTCCATATGTAAAGAGTTGAATTTCAAATTATATACCATTATACTTATTTAGTTACAGGTATACAGAGATTTAGATAGGTATTTGTCATATTTATGTATAGGTTTACTGCGTTTATTGTTATATTTACACAGATGTCAATATATTTGTATACCATATATTGTTATGTTTATATATGTATGGAGTTCTATGTAAAGCTGTGTAGAGTTGTACAGTTAGTTATTGCTTTTTGGTTATTTAGATAGTTCAATTGATGTTTGTCTCTTTATATATATACATATATAGACACTGCATTGTAACCTGCAATACATTTGGCTGTGTGAACTGAAAGTGATGTTCGTGTCTGTATAATCACCTGTGCAGTTGTACCAATCTGTAGTAAGCTTTTAAATGAACCTGGTAATTGTATATAAGCAGCGTGGTTCCAGCAATGTATAATCAATGAAATTTTTAAAGTGAAATGCATGTTGAATTGTAGTATTTGAAGCAATTAGCAGATGTCCACATTAGGACCCAGGAGGATTTTTGGCAATGGGTGATGATAGGGGCTGGGAGGAAATAGGCAGGCATGCCCCACAGATCCCCCAGTTCCATAAAGGCAGGGAAAGAAAGTGTAGGGTTTGGATAGGCAGTGGAGCCACACACTTAGGGATAACTTGCTGCAAGGGCCTGCTAAGGAAAGCTACAATTCAAAGTGTAACTCTGAGAAAGGGAAAGAAATCCCCACTCCAAGAGGACATCTTACTTCTTTCAGGACCCTCCTACTTTCCCACACAACAAGCAGATGAACATAAATCAAACCCACATACAGTGTATCAACTCTTCAGGTATATTTAAACCTGTTACTACTTTGGAGTCCAAGAGATCCATAGTACAGTCTACAATGTATTTGTATAGTTCTGTACTCTCCGAGAAATTAATTTCAAAATACAGCCCTCAGCACTTTTCAGACAGTTTCAAACATGTAAGATAGAGATTTGCCTCAGCTTCTAAAACCCCTCACAAGTTATCCATCCTCCTGACCTTAGGGAATTTTTACTGCACTGGCTAGGTGTTTGAATGATTTAAAAATCTTTAGTAATATTAGAGATCATGAGAAAAATTTCTTGCTATAGGTAAAAGCACTCCGTTTTACTTCTGATTTGCATAAACCGGCATGACATAGGATGACATAACCCATAAATCAATGGGTATGCTTGCAGAATGAATCAGCATTAGTTAAGGGAACATAATTACATATATCATCCTGTCAGTTACCTTGTTTACTTTGTACTTTTTGCTCCAGTAAAAAAAGCTCATAGCAGTATGACAATATTAGTTACTAAGGGAAAAGCAATATGCTGACCTCTGGTGAAGTACCTTCTTAGGTAAGCTATTTATAGAGCTAAGTGGTAAAAATAGCATCACAAGCATCTAAGGCTGTAGAACATTGTATACTATGTAGTTCAGCATAAGAAGATTATGCCTCTGCTCAGACCCGGCCAGAGTTCAGCCAGAACCCAAACAAAGCCTGTGTCCAAGGGTGCTGCCGTGGCATGGATCTTGTGAGGGTAAAACCCCTTTGAAACAGAAGATGGTCAGAAAGTCAGCTGTGCCACGCACTAATACAGCTACTTGGCTTCTGGAACAGAGGGAGAACAGACAGCGTGAGTCTGTATGAGCCTCCAAAAGAAGCATGTACATGTACCCTTGCTGTGACAACAACCAAAGTCAAAGATAGCTTCAAGAAATGCAAGTAGCTGTTACTACATTATTAAAACTAAATTATTGTTATTGTTGTTATTATGATGATTTTTATTATTATGATAGAGCAATATGAAATTAAGAGGTTGGTGTTGTCTCTTAGAAGAAGTGAACTGCAGAAGTATTTCCCAAAGAAAATTGAAGAAAAAGGAAACTATAGGTGACAGCTTTCAGAGCTCCAGCTAGATTAAAGAATAAAATGTGATACAGTAAAAGCCAAAGGTCTTCTTTCTAGGTTGTGGCAATTTACATCCATTTTCATGGCTATTGAAGCTCAGATTTTAATGGCTAATGAAGCTCAGATTTTTGCTTGGGTTTGAGGTTTTTGGTTGGTTGATTGGGTATTTTTCAGACATGGTTGATAAAATGAAGAGTTTCTTTCTTGGATTTTTATTTTCCTGAAACTTTCTAATAAAGCGGAATCCAAGGGAATCTGTTTTTCTGTTTTGTATATATGGTTTTCTTATTTGTGTACAGTATTTTGTATACTGACCATGCTTTTCCTGAAGAACCACAGAATCACCAAGGGCTGGTTCCTTGGCGCAACTTAACGCCATTTACAGTTGTCCTTTCATTTGAGACATGGCAGGAGACCAATTCCCATCTGGCTACAACCTCCTCTCAGGGAGTTGTAAAAATCAAAAAAGTCCCTGCTCATCGTCCTTTTCTCCAGGCTGAACACCCCCAGCTGCCTCAGCCACTTGTCAGAGGACTTGTGCTTCAGAGCCTTCCCCAGGGTCCGTTTCTCTCCTCTGGACTCCCTCCAGCGCCTCAATGTCTTCCTGGCCATGAGGAGCCCAAAACTAAACCAAGGATTTGAAGGGTGACCTCACCAGTCCTCAGTACAAGGGGATGGTCCTGCTGGCCACACTATTGCTGACCCAAGCCAGGATGCCACTGGCCTTCTTGGCCTCCTGGGTCCATACTGGCTCATGTTCAGCCCTGCCAGCCAGAAGCCCCAGGCCCTTTTCCCCAGGCAGCCTTCCAGCCACTGCCCCAGCCAGCAGCACTGCAGGAATTGTTGAGACCCAGCAGCAGGACCCAACACCTAGCCTTGCTGAACCTCGACCAATTAGCCTCAGCCAGTCTAGTCTTAGCAGTATGAAATATGTTTGCTGGAAAGGAGAAATAGATTGAAAAACAAACAGCCTGAAAGCAGTATTCTTATTTACATTTGAGATGTGCTGTAAGTCCCTTCCGTTAGCCTCTTAATGACATATTCAAAGGGAAGTTTACCTTTGGATGCTCAAAAAATATCCTGACATGATGGTGATGCCTTAAGTTTTAACTTTTCTATTTTCCAGATCAGTACTGCTTTAATGTATAACTCTAAAACTCCATAGCCTGTCAGCTACAGTCCTACCTTTTTACTCAGACAAAACAACTTCCCTCTAGGCCCTAACTTCAAGGACGCCCTGTTTTTTCAAGCCCAAAAATGTAAACAACTGAGAAAAGCAGCGAAGAGAAAGGGGGGCTGTACTGGAGAATGGGACTCCAGCACCTGAAGCTGTAATTGGACAATTGGCCTCTGATATGCAGATGGACCAAACTTTTATCTGTTCGAATAAACTCATGTTGGCTGTCCATCTTGGGTGTAGCCTCGGCCAGGCTCTTGTGCTGCCCACGGTGTACCCTGTGAAGGCCTTTCAATAAATACCTACTTTATTCTTTCAACTCTGCCTAGGTTCTGTTCTAGATAGCCTCTCAAGGCATCAATGGAACTGACCTTCTCTTGCAGACTATTTTCCTCATTCTCACCCCGGTGATGTCCCCCTGCTCTGTCCCGGTGTTTTGTCATCCACGCTGTCCCTGTGCTGCCGCCTGCTATGTCCCACTGGTGCCCCCTGCTCTGTGCCACCGATGTCCGCTGCCAAGCTCCCAGCACTGCACCGCTGATGCCTTTTGCCCTAAGCCGGCCGAGTCCCCTGCCTGCACCGTGCTCCCTGCCCTGTCCTGGTGCTGCCCGCTTGCTTGTCCCAGCGGTGTTACTGACCTACCCTGGCGGGGCCTCTCCTCTCCGGGCATGTTCCCTTCCCCTGCGGTGTTCCCTGCTCTATCCCGGGGTGCTTCCTTTCCTATCCCAGCGCTGTTCCCTGGCCTGTCCCGGCTG
>VZTR01023297.1:309835-379477 GCA_013400775.1 Chaetops frenatus | reverse complement strand
CCCTGGCCGGGCCGCGGCCGCCGGGAGCGGAGGGGCCGCAGCGCCGAGCCCCGAGCCCCGTCCCCGCCCCGGGCCGCTCCCCCCGGCGGGGAGGAACAATAACACTTCATCACATCGAACGGGGTGAAACGGGGAAGCTCCGGCCCCGGCAGCCGGGTGGGTGCTGAGGGAGGCAGGGAAGCAGCAAAAACTTCAAGGGATCGCCAGCGAAACGGCCTTTTATTTTTTTTTCTTCTCCCCCTTTTCTGAAGACGAACCTCGGAGAAAACAATACCCGACCCTTCTGCCAGCAGTGTAGGGGTGGGGGGGAAATTACCTTTAGGAATCCTGAGAAGCGACCCGAGCAGGGAGCGAGCTCTCGTCTTCAATAACCAGCAGCAGCAGCACAGGAGCGGACAGGCGCCTTGCCACTGCCCTGCCAGCACACCAACCCTCCTGTACCTGGGAGCGAGAGGGATTTGGAATGTGAACAGTGGGCGATGCATTGTTTCCGAACCATAAAACTGATTTATTTCATTGGTAAATCTCTGTGAGCTGCAGCACCGCGGCCTTGGGGGCAGCGGGCCTGCGGCCGCCCCTGCGCTGGGCAGCGAAGCCCGGCTGCCTCCGCACAGGGACCACCACCTCCGGCTCTCTCCAGGAGGATTACAGCAGCAGGAGAAGGAAATAGAACCCCCAAAAGCCCGTTTTTTCAGCCAGCTCCAGGAACAGGATGAATGTGGCCGTGGGGACCGAAGCAGGAGTAAACAGCCGTGGTTTGTAAACAGCCCCAGCTGAGGACACGGAGGAAAAGCTCCAGGTTAAAACAAGCCCTGCGTGCTCACGGTGCCTCTGAACGTGCAGGGCCCTGAGAGGCAAAGCTCTGAAAGGCAGCCTTGGTTTGGAGGAGGGACAGAAGGCGTTTCACTGAAATTAGCCCGTTTTAGAGCCCTTTGGCTGCTCTGTAAATACAACCACAGCGAGGGCTGGGTTATGTCTTATTTTAAAACAAATTAGGTTGAGACAAAAGAGATGCAATGAAAGATGAAATCAAGTGAGTTTATAAACAGAAGCACTTCAAAGGCTGCTGGAAAGCTGGAGAAAATAGGAGAATTTCGTTTAAAGAAAAGAAAATCTCTGCTGGTTATTGCCCATCGATTTCAGTGTTCCTGCAAGCAAAAGGAAACTCTTTTGTGCCACCTAATGTTAAGTACAGATCACTGTTGTCTTCTTCGCTGCCCATCATCCATGGTGAGCGTGGGGATGCTGAGCCCATCAGGGTGGAACTCAGCATCCCAAAGTCCCACCAAACCAAGAGCAGGGAGAGAAAACTTCAGCTTCACAGTTACCTTCTGAATTTAGGGATTTTTTATATATATATAAAAAGAACTCAGGAGGGGGTGGAGAGAAGCACGGGGTAGAATCATAAGAATGAGAGACTCCAAATTTGGTCTTTGTTATAAAAAGGTAGCTGCAGAACAAGCACATCCAGGGTTTATATAAGCTGCCCACCTCCAAGCTCCATCTCAGCAGCCTCTGGGCTTGGGGGAGCTTCTCCCTTTGCTCTCCTCAAGAACCCAAGTGGCCTGGCCTTCGCCCACCCGTGTCTCCCAGCTGGAAGAATTTTGCTGTGTACTTAGCAGCCATTCACATTAATTTAGCATGTAAATATCTCACACAAGCCTTTAAAGAAAGGGCTGAAAGCAAGCATTGCTCTGAAAACAATAAGTTGCACCGTTTTGGTGATTTTAATGGTGGGTGTTAAACATCTTCAGCAACTTTGGAGGCTGAGTCTTCCATGCTTTTCATATTATACTAAGAAAAAAAGGAACCAGAGGCTTCCTTTGGGTTAAATTTTAAATATTTGTAAATGGTGCTCTTTAAAGATGGCCAGGACATATAAGAGGGTTCTCTTGAAAGCAAAAAATTACTGAAAGTAAGCAGGGGTGCCATTTCACTTTATGCTGGTCATTATAGACCATTCAAAATATGGACCAGTCAATATATACCTAACCCACATTTGACCAAGATGTTTTTAAAAATCTCTCAAAATCAAGTATTTTGAGTTTTTCTTTCTGCATTTTTAGGTATTGATCCCCTAGGGTCAGGCAGAACAGACAAGAGCAACCTGGTCCTCTTGGGCTGCATCCATGTACCAAAATCACCACTGATTTTACGGCAGATCCACATGTGGATGGAGGCACATTTAAAACCTCAGTCCTTCCCCCAGTAGCATGTGGGGCTGGGGGTGGATGCCCTGGTCCCAAAACCCAGACAAAATTCATTCCTTTACTCAGCAGAGCAGCTTCCCTGTAATCCAGTGAGCTCAACATGCAAATGGAGTAATTAATTAATCTTTGCACAAAGGAATTCCAGGGTTCCATCTTAGGAAAAATAAATATACAGTATTTCAGGCAGGTGACCAATCCTGCTCAATATTCCCCCAAAATACCCACAGACAACGGGACCTACATTTGTACTCACTTTCCCCTTTTTCCAGCATCCTGTAACCAATAGACTGGAAAGGCTCCACAGCAATTACATATTTAGGATATGTGATAGCTGCAGTTAAGATCTTTACGACTGATTGCAGGATAAAATTTACTTCAAATGTGCAAGAGCCCATTTTTAAACCTCAGTCTTTCAGCTGCTTTGCATTAGAGATATTCCAAAGAATCAAAAGCAATTAGAGCGTACAAAGTCTAAATGGTAAATAATTTCCAAATCAAAACCTTTATTAAAGCAATAAGCATCTATTTCTGTTAACACTGTAAGAGATGGAAAGGGCCAAAGTAAAGAACTTTCGGTTTAATGTCATGGAAAGAAAGCCAGACTTCTATGCTGAAGAGCAGTGTAGGAAATCTCACCCCAAGTGGGTTTTGGGTTGAGTTTGAAAGACTTGGGAAAGCAGGACAAGCAAAAGGATTTAATACTCCCATTTTGCATGGTGGGGATGGGAGCAGGGATGGTTTGCACAAGCCTGAGGTGGGATCTGTAGGTGGATCTGTGGCTCCCCATTCCCAGCGAGCGCCTCGGCGGCTTGCAAATATTTGTAGAATCACATCCTTAATTAGAGTGGTAAAACAGTATTAAATCTTGGAATGGGAGAGAAAGAGGAGAGCAGGGAAGAGCTGTCACTGGCGAGAGCCTGTCAGCAAGAAGTTAAAAAGCCAATGGTAAATCTCATTTCTGGGAGCTCTGGGCTTGCAGAGCCATCGACCGGCAGCTCCGGGCTCGGAGGCTCCTGATCGATGTTCTGCTGGCACAGAGCAGCACACCGAGGAGCTGGGGGCTGCTAAAGTAACTTTGAGAACGGGGATATTTCAAACAGGGACTGTGAAAAGCTGAGCAGCAGCTCTCCTCACTCCTGGTGTTATTTAGATGCCCAAAATGCTGCTCCATTATTCTGTCGCTGGAGTTTATTTTATTTTTTTTTAAATGATGCCAGTCCTTGACTTCTGCGCCTCGAGTACAAATAATATTTACCCAGCATAGAAGCACCATTTCTGAACCCAAGTTGTTTTCCTTTTTGGCTGAAGCACGACCTTTTGTTTTGCATATTCATCTTCAGTCTTTGGGAAGGAAAAATCAAACCAACTGAAAAAATGGCTGGGGGGAGATGAGAATGTGTGAGCTCCCCTGCCATCCCTGGAGGGCAACTGGAGGTAACACGAGCTGCTCCCCATCCAGGGCTTGTGCTTCTGTCCAGATTATGGGATTAGTCTCTGTTACATCTATCTACAGTTGGGAACTTGTGATCCAGTTAAAGCAGCTTGAAAGGCGCCCAGCAGGTGCTGGGGGTCCGACTCTGCAGCACAAATTCTGTGAGTTACAGGGGCAAGCAGGGCTGGCCTGGTGCCGGCCTTCCCAAGGCTCCACACTGCTGGGGGAGACAGGAAAAAAAATCAAAATCCTGCCAGAAAACACTCCCAGACAGGGGAAATCAGCCCCAGCCTCTTTTTTCCCAGCTTAAATCTTGAAATGGAGTTGCTAATGCTGAAATACAAATGCTGTCAGACGTGAGTTTATGATTCTCTGCTGCTCCACACACATCACACGGACACAGGGGATCTCCTACACCTCAGAAATGCTAATTCAGCTCTGGAATTCTGAGTTTGCAGAAACTGTCCTGTAAATGTCACGGGGGATTACCAAATCTACAAAGATTATAGCTCTGCATACGTTCAGACTATTGATTTAAAACTTTATCATCTTTGATATAAATTCTTCACAAAGGAAACAATTCAGCAGTGGGAATTCTGTCCGTGTCAAGCTTTTGCAGGGTGGAATCCTTCTGTGCAATCCTGCTTTTCACTAGAGTGGGCAGATCTCTGTAGGTGATGCTGCACAAACCTAACACAGCACCTAATAAACACAAAATCCTGCCCTGCTCAGCCCAAAATTCTTCCAGCTGCAGCAGAGAGAGGATGCAACACACTCCCAGTTATTCAGCCATGAGGAGTTTTTAATGGAAAATGTAATGGTGTGGGGTTTACTCTTGTATGTTCTTCATAGTGTAGTAAAGCTGTAGTAGAGCCTCAGAAAATCTGCCTTTGTAACAAGATCTCTGCAGAAATGAGTACATGGTGATGTGGCTGGCAGTGGTTTGCTCAGAAAAAAATGCAGTTGCATAGTAAGATATTTATAACTGGATTAGATTTCAAGTACAAAGCCCAAGTTCAAAGATTTTTCAGGATGGTGCACAAGAAAATGACAAACTCTGATTTTTTTTTTTTTTGAGTTTCCACTTCTCTGTGGTGGAGAACCTTTGTGGTTAAGCATCACTTGGAGCTGTCTCAGCTGGACCTGGGAAAACCATGGCCCCTGTTCTTCCCAGCCCTCCCAGGATGGGATGCAGATGAGCACAACAGATGCTGGGAAAGGTCCTGGGCTCCCCTCCCTGTGATCTGCTCTCCTGCCTCTGCCTCCACAGGGTTGGGTATTCAGGGCACAGCAACCTGCACATCTCACATCCATGCTGCCTCTCAGCCCTCTGTGCTGGACTTTTCCTTCCTGGGAACAATTCCTTCCTCTGGAATCTCTCTGAATGCCACTCCTTGGACAGAAACAGGTCTGGAGCAGTTCCAACCTAGTCCACTTGTTACAGAGCATCCCTTACAGAACTCCACCCTAAATCCAGGTTAAAAACTAAACTCTGCCTTGTTACAGGACCTCCACCCTAAATCCAGGTTGAAAACTAAACTCTACCTTGCTTCATGCCCATTCCCTGTGCTGCACACCAGTTTAGATGATGTCCAAGTGTCAAACTCCATGTGGACATTTCATGCTCTGTAACATCCCTCATCCTTGACTAGAAAACACTTTTTTTGCTGGTTTGTCCAATATAAAGCACATCAAATGAAATGACACAGAACAATTCTTTTAACAGAAAAGGGTTGAGGGTTTTTTTCCTTATTTCCTACAGAAAACACATCCACCACTCACCCTGAGCTGCTGCTACTTCTTGTGAGGCCTAAAATGGATGAGTTCAGTGGGTGCCTGTTTCCATCCCCATCACCACGAGTGTCTTCCCAAGGAATTTATTCCATGCAATTCCTTCCTCTTGCCCCAGCCTAGGCCAGGAAAACGCACTGTGGGAATTGCAATGCCTGATATATTCCAAGGGAGAGCATCATAAACTGGGCTGCTCTGACCTTTTTGGGATTGGTGCTGTTTGACCCCTCATGTCCACAGTGGTGACCTGGGGGATGCCAGGCAGTGGGGCCAGTCCAGCTCCAGCCTAGTGAAAAGGTTAAAGTCAGTTATTAAATGTTTATGGTCTTTCACAGGCCACACCAGGCATTAAAATTATGACACCTCATTCCCATAACAAACTTCGGGATGAGAAGGGAAAATGCCAGTGTGAGGCTGTGTCCTGGTTTGAGTGCTTGCAGTGAGGGCACAAAACCAGCCCAATATTCACTCACTGCTGTGAAACAGCCAAAAAGGGAGAGGTGACAGCACAAACCATGCCCAGAATGGCATCACAGCAGATCACCCAACCAAAGGCACCAGCGAGCTCCCACCCCCGGCACTGAGCAGCTGCAGAAATTGGGAAGCCCAAACATGGATTAGACGTGTCCATCATCAGTCCTCAGGGGTTTTAAGATGAAATGCACACAATGAGCCATTTTGGAGGCTGCCAGCACAGAGCTGTGCTGCTGGGACACCACTCCTGTTCCAGGGGCTGCTCAGCCCAGCACGAGCTCCTTGCTTGGCTCTCACATCCCACACTGGGTTGTACAGCCCAAGCAAACACTGTACCTATTTTTATTCTTTCTATCTGTTCTAAATACATCACCTCTTAATTTCAGTGCTTGTCCTAAGATGCCCATGGTACATCAATGAGTGCCTGTGAACAAGGACAATTTACAGACATCCAGGCAGCCTCAAAGGTCTCATCCCATGACTGTAAATTTTTTGATTGTCACCATAAATTGCTGGATTTACACTGAATTTTCCTGACAGGAAAAGGAACTTCCTGTCAGCTCTAAAGGATGAAGAAATTCAGTCTGGAGACAAAACTTCCCAAACAAACAGCAACCCTGGGCTCCTGTGAGCTACTCAAAGACTGAGCTTGAGGTAACTCCTGTTTAAAAAGAGCTGTGAAAATAAAATATGCAAAATAATTAAGTGTATTATTTCCTACTATTACCCCAAACAAATTACTCTGGAAAATTACACTGTTTTTTCAAAATCACATATGATCAGATAATTGGTAATGAAAATAACAGGTCATTAAAATGGCAGTTATTACAAGTGTATGAAAAGTAAAGCCAAGACATCAAAAACAATGATGTCATTGATATTTATTTTAATTTCTGCTATATCACTACCATATTTTTTTTATTTGTTTTGTAATAGAGTATTAAAAATAAATAGATGTACATAAAATATTATCAGTTGCAAAGAATTAAGAACATAGGGTAGGCACCAAGCCAGGATTAGTATCACATTAATAGAAATACATGATTTCATGGTAACTAATATGTGGTACCCAGCAGGACTGAGATACCTGGACACAGGAGAAGAAGACAAGAAGAACTGGGCTGAGAGGTGAGAAAATGTGCATGGTTAAATCAGTTATCCCAAACTTTACACCCCAGCTGCTTTATGGAAACCAAAACCTTAAAGAAAGAAAGAAAAGAAAATTTAAAAAGAAAGTTCCAGCAGGTTTCACAGCCTTTTAAACAGGAATTCAATGCTGTTTCTCGAGCTTTATCCATCACTTACCTCCTGTGTTGAAATCCACTGAAATTCCCAACTGGGGCCAGGTGTCCCCAGGGCAGCTCCTTGGGTGACATCCCAGCCCTGCAGTGATGGGTTCCCGTTGTCCTCCTGGGCAAGGGAAGCTCCTCCTGTTCTGCAAAACCGCGGGAGGAGGAAAGGGGAATGACAGGGATGGGAACAGGGGAGCCCAAAAGGCTCAGCCAGGAGATGGGGAGGCTTTCAGCCTCCCCTGTGCCCAGCTGGGTGTGCTTTGGTACAGCTCAACCTAGGGGAGGTCAAAATGAGAAAAACTATAAAAAAGGAAGAAAGAAGGAACATTAATTTAGGTGTGTTCTGAAATGTGAGGGGTGCTTTGGTGTATAAAGGCAGCGCCAGGTTCACACAGCAAATTTTTGGGGCTGTTCCTGAGCTGCTGCAGTTCCTGAACATCTGTGGTGCTAACACAGCTCTTTGCACTCCAGAACCACCTGTGCAGTAAAATCATCACTGAAGGTCCTTTTAGGCATAACTAGTCCTGTACTACAGGAAAGAAAAGAGCGTCTACAAATCCAGTTAATTGAAAAAAATAAACTAAATTCCTCCAGCAGGAGCTGTTTCACTCCATTGCACGTGCTAAATATTTGGTCTGCGTTCTAGAACAGAGAATTTTGGTTTTTGCAAATTTTTTAAGGTGGTCTCTCTGAGCTCTTGCACAGAAAAACTCAGGCTGCCCACATAATTTTTGCTGTGTTTGAACAAGAAAATATCAATGCAATGTGTCCCCACAGCAAACCAGCAAACACTGGTGTGGACAAAGGCGATGAAGAGGGAGCAGGGAGCCGAGGAGGCAGCGCCACAGAGCTCCTGATTAGACAAAAATTGTGGTTTTTAAACAGAGCTGAACATCATGGGATGTACCCAAGCAATATATTGTGGAAATCTCTGGTGTTCCAGCAGCAGCAGCAGGAGGATCCTGTGGCTGCATAATCAGGCACAGGCTCGGTGCTCTCCCAGAGAAGGCGTCGCTCCGCCGATCCCAAACTTCCCTGATTCCCCCTGTGTCTGCCTGGGGATGCAGGAGACAGGGAGCAACTGGGAAATCAGCAGAGCAGCAAGCTGAGCACTACAAATTGGTAAAAAATTATTTAATACTGGCAAGCCAATCTCGTCACCCCCTGGTAATTCTGTCAATTAAGCAGATGGAATTAATATTAATTATCAGCGACGAATTGTTTGCAAGGGTAATAATGAATGGAGGAAATAGGAAGAAACACAGCACAGTTATGATGCAAAAGGGTTGGCTGTCTCTGAATATTTCCTCTGGAATCTCTTTTGGTTCCATTAAAAAGTATTTTCATAAATACATTTTCTTAGTGTTTGAGTTGCAAATCAGCCTGGACAGATCAGGAAGTGCCACAAAGCAAATGTGTTCACTGAAATTCTCTCTGATCCAAGAAGCTACATGCACTTTAAAGAAAATAAACCTGAAAACAACCCACAGAGATGCTCAGCAAGAGTAGTCATCCTTGAAAAAGAGGGAAGAGCAGCACTTGGAAATATTTTAACTGGAAAACAGTCATTGGAATATCGCTCCCACTCTGTGCTGATGCCATCAACAGATTGCAATAACTTTCTTTGCATATTGGGGAAAAAAAAGAAGTCAGGAGGAAATGCTAAACCTATTCTGTCACCAAAGAAACTGAATCCCTGAGACATCATTTATCAAATAATTCTGATTAATTTCTGCCACTTTGCTCTGCACCTTCAAGGTGCCCCCTTGGCAGCTGCTGGGGAACCTTGTCCTTTGCCATTAGAGCAGGCGAGACCTTGGTTGTAACACCACTAACAAGGGCAGCAGCTTCTGGGGTGTTTGACAGCGAGGTTTGCACAAAATAAACCCCTTAGAGGAATATTTCCCTCCAGAACAACCTTCCTCCACCCCCAAAAGTTTTCCAAATACTCCCACTGGCAGATGGTGCAAACACAGGCAGGTCCACAGGCACGGGAATTGTTCATCACCACTCGTGCTGGGGTTTTTTAAACTTGCCACTGAGATCAGAAATGAAATTTTCCCTACTTGGGATCTTTTTTTCCAGCTCTTCCTTACCTGAATTGGAAGGTGACAGTGGTTTCTTGGTTAGGAAGGGGAATTCTTGGTAACTTGTATGGGCTCTGGGAGATCCAGGACAAGGGAATAGGGGGCACAGGGGTAGGAACAGCATTGGAAAAAGGGATACAAGCAGTGCTAATCCTTTTTTCAGAGCACTGTATAAAATGATGGATGCATTCTGCTGCTTGAGAGACATAAATATCAGTTATTAAGACAATCAGGATTTGTTCTTTGCAATTACTTTTGAGTAGAAACGTGACTCTCAGTTAAATCCAGATTTACACTCACCCCTGCCTAACCCAGTGCCAGGATTTTTGATCCCAAATTACTTATGAAGTGGGGAAATCTCTCCTGCATGGGCTGTTTCTGCTTGAAATGGGCAATAGATTCTTCCCAAAGGCCTTTGCACCTTTGTTACATAAAATAATCTGCTGAAATGCATTTATAAGTGCAACATGCAGTTATTATAAAAGCATTCAGCAATAAAACTTACAGGTTTAGGGCAAAAATTGAATTAAAATATCATTTCTCAGTGAAACTGTGACCATGGGATCCCAGCAGGAGGATTTGGGCAAACACTCTTCCAATGGGAAACACCCATTGCCACCTTTAGTAGTGAAGGGTGGTGAAAGCCTAGAGGCAGAAACAGATTGCTGGAAAAGTTTCCCACAACCAGGGGCTGCAGGGAGCATCCTCATCCTGTCCATGCCACTGCCCAGCAGCTCCAGTGTCCCCCTTTTCCCATGGATCTACATGTCAGACACCAGGGCTTCTGCAAGAGCCTGGTGGGATTTATTGTGGGGGCTTTCCCAGTGGTTTTTTAAATTTTTTTGCAGTAATTTCTGTCCCTCCTCCCCATCCTGTCTTGAAGCATCACAAGAGATCCCACTTAGTCCTGTACTAATTAGAAATGTTCTCTAAGTTAATTCAAACATGTTTTTTGGGGGGGTGGGAAAGCCAGAGCTCACTGGGAATGGGGTTTCAGGTTGGTCCAGAGTGAGGATTCCATGACGGAAGAGACCCCAGTCCCACCACCCTCCCCAGCCTCTTGTGCACTCTAACAGCTTCTGGTTTTAACCAAAAACCTGATTCACTCCTTTAATGACCCTTTCAGAGTGTCAAAAGACAAGTAAAGGCAAACTAAAATTCTTAGGGAAAGGTTTAATTTGGGCAGGGAGCACAGGGATAACAAACTAATGTTTCTCTCCTAATGGAGCATGTGCAAGTTTGGCTTCTGGAAGCAGAAATCAGTTTGCACACTAAAAGCAGCTGCAATCCTTCGAAATTTATATTCAGAAAATAATTCTGAACCGTTCAGGTCCTTTGACATTAACTTACAATTAAATTTTAAGTAAAGTGAGTGTAGTTTTATTTACAAGGCCAAGCTGCCTGCAGCTCCCAGCCCTGCTCAAGTGGAAGGAAAACCAACTTTCTGCTGGTGTCAACTGGAATTTAAAGGAATTGGGACTCTGAATGCTCAGTGTGCTCCAGAGTGCTGCTCAGGATCGTATGAATCCCTTCTCTTTGAGGAGAAAAGCTGTCTGAATGTCACTCACACTGCCCTTTATTTTTATCCATTAGACAAACAAAATGAATGATCACATTTATGCAGAAAAAAAAGCAGACCCCACGGGCTATACAGCGTGAAAAGAACTCTTTCTCCCCAGCAAGATAATGCTTGAAAAGGTGAATGAAAAGATTTTAGCAAAGAGGAAAATGTCCCTGTAGGACCCTTCCTAATTCTGAGCTCTTCAGCAACGTCAGCCTCGCTAATCCATACCTAGCTGTGAGTTCAAATGAAAAATTCATTAACTTTGTGTCCTTTAATTTATTAGGTGTAGCAACACTCCTCATCAGGGGAAGGGCTGAAAGGAGGGGACAATCAGGGCGCTTTTATTCTCTTGGCAAACCCACGGGCTCACAAAGGGAGAGGACCCTTTTGGGAGAAATTACCCTCCCTAATTAGAAGCGCTGCCGTTGGCTCTCGCCGGGGCCGAGCAAAGGGAAAATGGAAAATCTGCCATCAAAGACCTGGAACAGCCACAGCCACAACCAGGGCAGGACCAGGCGGTGGTGGAGGCTCCTCGGTGACCAGTTCATCCCTCAGCAGTGCAGAAAGAGGGAACAGGAACAGGAAAATCTTTTTTACAGGGAATTAAAATGGAAAGGAGGATTGTCTGCACCACAGCAAGACTGGATGCTGCTTCACATCCCCTGCACTCACTGCTGGTCCATCCTGTCCCTGTGCTATGGCAAATTGGAGAGGCTTTTCCCAGCAAACTGCCTGAGCTGGCATGCAGGAAGAGAGAACAGGAAATATAGAGGATATTCAGTGATCACATCCACGGTGGAACCTGGGATAACAACCCACTCCTGCCTTTCTCTCAGGCTGATAGGGTTTGGTTTTATTCCCAGTAACACAATATTTTGTCCTTACATGACCCTCCGCGGTGTCCCTTCCCTCCCTGTTTGGAAAGGAATAAATAATTATCCTTATTTTCTGCCAGGAAACACAGATAGTGAGTGGGGTGAGATGGACAGCAGCCAGGGCAGCGCCAGGGGCCCAGGCCCCATTAACATTAATGCTTAATTAGTGTTTACATTTTCCAAGCAAAATGTAAACACAGATCTGCACTAGCCAGGGCCAGCTGTGATAGGGAGGGTGATGTTATCCAGCAGCAATTTCCTCTCCTTTCAAAGGGGCATCTCCAGCAGGTAGAACCACAAAGCAGCATCTGAATTGTGACACCTCACATTGTGCCCTACAAAGGATGCAGTGGGGTCACATCACCACTTTTGAGGTCAGACTAAAAAATATTTAAGCTGATGAGAAACGGTAAGTAGTNAAAAAAAAAAAACCACCACCCAAAAATCCAGCTCCTTTGAGGATGCTGCAGAAGTCATTTCTGATTTCAATTATGGAATTACAAACTGCCTTGATAGCCATATGGATATAGGCTTTGAAGCCAGGAATTATTGTTACCCAAATTGATCGTTCTTTGCAACAGCAGAAAACTCTGAACAGCTGTAAAAAAATGTTCACAATGAAATCTGAGTGTAGTGGAGGATAATCCAGGTTGAAATTTCTTTACAGAAATTAAAATGAAGTTCAGCTGAGCCAGAAGTTCAGGAAATCAGATTCTGCTGCTCACAAAGATGACAGAGATGCTCCAGCTGTAGGCCCTCCACCCCTCCGAAGTGATGCCCAGTTTACCCAGACATGGAACATGTCCCTCTGTCTCCACTTGTACCTTCCTGGGACTGCTTCCAAAGGTCTCCTTCCTCATGGTCCAAGCTCTCCCACTCCAGGGGTCCCAGAGACAAACAGCTGGAGGAGAAAATCACACAGCCGAGGATTTTCTGCTGCCATTACTGAAAAATAAATCCGCAAATATTCTCTGTCACTGATATTTCTAAAACCTCTGTCACGGGGGTGTTGGGACAGCAGATGTGTGTGCTTCCATGGGGGATGGATATGACAGGGACAGGATACCTCATGTCTATCTGTCATCAAGTGCTTTTTCCAATATTGGAAATTAGGGCAGTGCTTCATCACCTCCTCTACGCCCTGAGAGTCACATTTGGTCTCCCTCCTCCTCTGGGATACTCCTGGAAAGAAGCCTTAGGGGCTGGGGAAGGTGAGAACTTTCTTGGGCAGTGGAGCTGAAACAAGATGGTTTTTCTGGAGGGAGGTGCACAGGCACCTATTTCCCACTCAGTCACTCTCAGCAGCCTCTTGCCATGCTGAAAATCAAATGTAAATGTTGATTTTGTACCATAAAATGAGTCCCTCTGGAAAGGTGAAAAACTGTCAAGGAGAACGACCACAATCAATGCAAAAACCGATATAATTGTAAACTAGGCATTAATGGCCATCAATGTACTACATCTCTATAAGGATAGGGGAGATACACAAGGTGTTAAGGCACCATGTATATTTATTCAAAGGAAGTTATTTAAAGAAGGAAGACTTAAAAACTTGTGAAATTATCCCTGAGGTTGAACAAGACAACCCTCCCTCAGTGTTTCCTAAAAGGTGCATAACCTAAAACTGTAAGAACTGTTCTTGTTACCCAGCAAGAGCACAGAGCTGACAGGACATCACAATTTATGCTAAGAATGGTAAATAACACAGCTTTATAATAGCTTTATTCTCTCTCATTTTATGGGAGAGTTCAAGTTTTGGTGCTGTGACAAGGAAAAAGCACCTGAACAGGAAACAGCATCACCGTGGCTCAGTCACTTGTAGGGACCTTTCTTCAAATGCAGTCACAGATATAATTATATAGAGGAATTCCTTATGCCATTATGAACATAATAGTGACCCCATGGCCCCCAGACCAGCCCCAAATCCCTAAATCAGGACACGAGAGGGGGTGAAGGTGCAGGACTGTCCCTGCAGTGAGATCAGCATTACCAGGCTCATCTGCAGGTCGGTGCCACAGTTCTCAGTGAAGCTCAAATCACAGGAATTGCTATGCAAATACACCATTATGATATTTTAGGATGTACTTGCATTTTTTTTTTAAAGCTTAAATAGGAATTTAGCTGTGATTTTCCTCCATGCAGGGATGACTTTAGCACAGGTGTCATCTGTCCCCGAGGCACCAGAATGGCCAGACTGACCTCAAAGCACACATGGAAAATTGCAAAACACACACATACAAAAAAAGGAAATTTAACCTGGAAGAACAAAATAAGGAGCAAATATTGCTGTCCAAATATAACACATTTTGCAGTGCCCCACAGCCCTGCAGGTGATCAGTGCATCCCCCACAGGAGGTCTCACCTGGGGAAGTTGCAGCTCCATAACCTGGATGCTCCCAGTAATTGCCAGTCCTTGGGAAGGAACAGCCTGGAGTGGCAGCAGGGAGGTAGAAAAGGAAGCTTTTCTTTGTGTGCCACACCAAGCTGGGCTGGAGCATGGGAGGGCACAACGGGTGGAAGTTATTTATTATGGAATAAACTTTGCAAAGGCTTAGCGAGACACCTTTGATGTTTCCAAAGAGCCCATCGGAGCTCAGTTTTGGAATAAAGTAGCCAGCTCAATGATATCTTAATTTCTTGAAGACAGTTGTTCGGTCTCTTTTCTATACTGTATGTTCCACATTAAGTCATTATCTATGCTGTTCACTCCATTAATTCTGCTAGTTTTATTAGCAAAGTTCTGCTGCCTGGTCCTGTAGCAGTGACAAGCATTTCTAAAAGCTAATCTGACAGATAATGACTCCATTAAGTGTTGAATACTAATTGGTTTACATCAGGGGCCTGAAATTAATTGATGTAAATAAATTAGCACCTGAGCATGCATCACCCCAGCTTTGGATTTTCCTAAATACCAATGATTTTTAAAGCTTGTATCTTCAGCAAAACGCAGCGGAATATAAACAGACAGGATGAGTAATTAAAATGTGGCAACAAAATAAGACTATCAAGATGAGCTTAACAAAGATTGTTTACCTATTGATAGAAAGGGTAGTGCCTGCCTGTACAGTCTGTTTACACTGCTCTGACTCCTAGAAAAGATACTTTTCTGACAGCTTCCCAAAGATATAATTATCATTTCTATAATAACAGTGACACTGACCCCCACACCATTACTAAGATTTACTAAAGTTCTGTGATATGCAGGGAATGTGTCCTATTAATCACAACAAACACCTGCCCCCCCTTCAAAAGTCAAGGCTTCAATTATTAAATCAAGGAATTAATAAAAGTTATTTTGTTTTGAAAGGATAAAACCTCATTATAGTGGTGATTTGTCATTGGAGTGACACAAATAATGACTGATTCCCAAAGCCTGGGAGAGTGAGGGGGAGTCTGGCTCCTTGGGAATGTCAGGAGCATTCCATAGGTTGGGAGACACCAACAAATGTGGTTTATTTTTTATATACAGATTTACTGTGTTCACTTGCACCTTTATAAGCAAAATAAAATCTAATGTAAAGCAATAAATATCTGAGAAGAATTCACATACCTTGGGAAGTGGATATCACTCGGAGCACTGAAGGACACTCAGGCCAGGACAAGACGGAATCACAGAATTGTTCAGGTTGGAAAAACCCTCTGGGATCATCCAGTCAAATCATTGCCCCAGCACTGCCCAGGCCACCCCTGACCATGTCCAAAGGTCCCACCTCCACAGGGCTTTTGAATCCCTCCAGGGGTGGGGACTCTCCCCCTGCTCTGGGCAGCTCTGCCAGGGCTGGACAGCCCTTCCCACGAAGAATATTTGGACAATAAGAGGAACCTGTGGGCACCAGCTCCATCACCAGCATGGAACTCACCTGAATCCCTGCAGGGCTGCTGGGAAGCTTTGGGAAAGGCACTGAGGTTGATCAAAACACACCCACTAACTCCGGTCTGCTTTGGATCAGCTTCCTCATTAACCCCATTGATTTCGGGACGGAGACACCGATGATTTTGACATGCGCTGAAGTACCCTTTGTTTGACAGACCTCTCACCACTGTCAAAACACGGAATGACTTCAAGTTACCCTGCAACGGATAAGACCTTTTCCCAAAAAGAAGTTTCTCCCAAATATCCCACCTAACCCTGCCCTCTGTCAGTGGGGAGCCATTCCCTGTGTCCTGTCCCTCCATCCCTTGCCCAAAGTCCCTGCCCAGCTCTCCTGGAGGCCCTTTAGGCACCGGGAGGGCTCTAAGGTCTAATATCAGCTATAATTCCAGGGATTAATGCAGAAGGAGCAGTAACAGCCTGAGGGGAGCTGAGATCCTCCTGTTCCCGGAGAGCCCCGAGCTCCCAGGGCGGTGCCGATGCCGGGTCCGTCCCCGGCTGCCTGGAGCCCTCCCCTGCAGCAGCCGGGTTCGCCATTCCCGCTGTGCTCCTTCCAGGACCCGCTCGGACCCAGCGCCAGGCACCAGCCCGAGGCAAACAGGCAGCCCGAGCTCTGCAAGCAACAACAGCACCAGCGCTCCTCTCCTCTGCCCTGGCTCCTCCAGGGGCCCGGAGCGCCAGGAAGGGCTCATCCCACCTTTCAGGGGAGCTGTAGCTCCCGGATGAGCCATTATCACCACCCTGGCTCTGATTTCGAGTTTATCAGCTGCTTTTCAGTCCCTGAACCACCTCAGGACTCCCACGTGGACAAAACTCCGGCCCGCCCCTGAGCCCAGGTCCTGTCCTACACCGGTGAACCATTTCTGGCATTTGCATCTTCAAGACCTGGGGGTTTTTGGGGGCCCGGCACCCCCCAGGGTACCTGACAGACAGGAGGCTCCTATACATTCCTCACACATTCCCAAAGCTGAACTGCAGGGAACAGGGACAGAAAGTCCCCTGGAAAGCAGCTGTGATAAATCCAGTCATTTCTTGGCTCCAACAGCCCAGAGATTCCTTCCAGAGCTATCAGTCAGCTTTAGCAATAAAGGTGAAAGACAAAAAGTATTAATAACTGGGAAGAGATACAGGGATGAACAAACCCTTTGCCACTTAAGGAGTAAAATGCAGCTCCAAGTGATCAAACAATTTTTAAACATTGCCTTAAGCTACATAAGAAGTCTGAAGGATTTAGTAATTCCATATTCCCTGACAGAGCTTTCCTTTGAAAGCTTTCACCCAAGAGCGTGGGAAACTGTGCAAAGCAACAGCTCTGGGAAAACTTTAGGCAACATCAGGTACTGGGCCCAAACCAGCTAACACCATTTAAAATCCCAGGTTGGTTTGACTTGGAAGGATCTTAAAGCTCACCCAGTGCCACCCCCTGCCATGGGCAGGGACACCTTTCACTATCCCAGGTTGCTCCCAGCCCCATCCAACCCAGCCTGGGACACTTCCAAGGATTTAAATGGATAAAAATATTTTCCCCATATAAAAAAAGCAGCAGAGCCCCTAAAACCTAAAGCAACATCCTCAGGGTGGGGAGGATGTGGCCCTGTGTGGGTGTGGAGAGGTTTTGGTGTGGTCCATCCTCTTCTCCATCTTCCAACCACTTTTAGAACAGCTTCTCTCTGACCTCACCTGTGCAAGGATTTTGATTCAGCCACAACCAGAAGCGTTGGGAAATCATCAAGAGTTAACCAGGGAAAATTAATTACAGGAATAGAACTTCCTCGAGTCTCCTCATCAGTATTTAAGTATAATGACTATTTATTAGTCAGGGTAATGGACAACAGAGCTGAAAGGGTGCAGGTTTCCAGTAGTCACCATGCATATGCTTAATGAGAATTCAAAAGACATAATGAATTAGGATTCCCCTGTTGGGCACTGAGTATTTCTTCATTAAATTCTAATGAACTGGGAAAAGTATCAGGTTTGCTCATGCAGTGTAATTTTCCCCCTTTTTATGGTTATGTTTACATGCATTTAGTTAATCCTCATCATCCTTATGACAAAGAAGTGCTGAAAAAACAAGTTTGTTAGGAATGGAAGGAAGATAAATATGCAAAGCCAGAAGAGTCAGCAGCACAGATTGTGTGAAATAATAGAATTTGTGCTGCACCCCACAGAACCCATGGCCCCTAACCAGACATTGCTTTTTCCTTCAGAAATTGTGGGATGAGATTAAATCTCATTTAGTAATAAGATTATGGCAAATGATGATGTGGTTTCATTGATTACCACCTTTAGGAAAAGCAAGGACTCATTCCTAGAAACACACCCAGCACATGAGAGGGGTCAACGCAGATAAATCCAAATTGCTCATCACAGAACTGATGGCAGCAACAGCCCAGGAAAAAACCCATCTCATGGAATGACAACTTCAAATGTGACCATGGTGTCCCCAGAATAGTGCCCTGGACAGAAGCTGGCTGGGCTGTGCACACCAGGCAGCCCAGAGGAACAAATCCCAGGAGTCACAGATGTTGTGGACTCTTCTGAAGGGTATCAAGGGGAGCTTCTGTGGCTTTGGAGACTGAAGTCTCCACAGCCCCAGTTCCTATAAATAATTCCCTATAGGTACGTGGTTGTTACACAGCAAGAAGCATAAAACCAATAGTCTGTGCTGGCATTAAGTCAAAAAACATTTTCGAAAGGGTAAGAGTGTTTGAAAGAGAGGATGAAAGCAGCTGCACTAATCCCATGGCATCTTCATGCTTCTCCAGATTCATGGCAAACTGGAAATCCATTTGTAAACCACTTGTGGTCCCTGGATCCCTGGTGGGGTCAGAGCCACCTCCCCACCCGAACCCGGAGCTGCCCCAGCCCTGCTCCTCCTGCTGGCAGCTGCTCAGGGGACAGTGGCACCTCGTGGGGAACGAGCCAGGTCCCCTGTGGTGGCACTGCCCCTGCAGACCCCAGTGTCCCCTTTGTCACCACCTCCCACATCACAATCCAGGGGATTAGAACTCTTCAACTCCTCCCTGCCTGGTGGCAAGACTAGCAAAGCAATTAGGCTGCTGTGGCAATTTTATGGTGCTTAGAAAATTAATTAGCCAATTGTTAATTAAAATTTGTCATTATTATTATTATTATTATTATCTCTTCTTTTAATGCCTTCTCTTCTTGAGCTCTATTTGCTTGGTCTTTTTTCTATTATGGGTTGTTGGTTTTTTTTTTCTCCTCTTGCTTTGTGTTTTCTGTTTGCCTCCCAGGATGGACACATCCCATCCCAGCTCTCCAGCCACAGGGAGGCCCTGGATGGGGAGCTTGGCTATTCAGGATGAGCCTGGAGTCCATGGAGCCCCACAATGTCCAGAGAGTGGACACAGCCCTGGCAGGGCACGTGCAGGACTTGCCAGGGAAAGCCTTTGCATAATTCAGTGTTTAGGTCAAAGGACAAATTCTCTTTTTTTTCAGAGACCTGGGATGTCTCCTTTCCTTTAAGCAGAGGATGCAGACAAAGCCTGGTGGTGTAGAATCTTCCCTAAGAGGCAGTTCCTGGAGGATGATGTCGTTCAGGGGTTGGAAATCACAGCACTTGTTCTTTGTGGACACCAGGTTGGGATTTTTTTGTTGTTGTTGTTGCTTTTTGTTTGCCTGTTTGTTTTTTAACTCCACATTGGGAATAATCTCTGAGAGACAGTTTCATAAAATTTTACATTAATTTAAGACCAAAGTGTGTTTCATTTGTACCCTTGCCAGGATTTTGAAGTCTCCCTCCCAGGCTCCTGTCCTCTGTTAAAGCATCTCCAGAGACTCCTTTGATGCTCCTAGCATGAGAGATCCCACCACCCCACAATGCCAGAGATTGTCGGAGTTGGAAACTTTCCCAGAACAAGTTTGTTGGTTAAAGGGCTCTATTTGTGATGAAATATGGCTCAGCCCACAGGGTCTTACCTTCAGTGCTCTCCCACTGTTGTCTCAGACGACGTTAAGCAGCATCACACTTGACATGTTCCTCTCTCCTGTAAGAGACACCAAAGAACTTTATTGTTGTCAATAAAATTCCTACTGGGGCTCAGCGTGGCTTTGCCTGTTTTGTCCTCAGTTCTCCTGGAGTTTTACAGCCCTGTATTTAAGGCCAGACCGTGCCATGGACACGCCCTGTGAGGACACGACCTGGGGATGCCCTGGGTGGTGGCTCCGGGGCAGCTCCTGCCCTGCACAGGTGAGGACACGACCTGAAGGGGAGCAGTGATGCCTTAAGTTTTAAGGTTTTTTTTCTGTTCTGCTTTAATGTGTAACTCTTAGCTTCATATTCAATGTTACTGAGTTCTCTTCACAGGGCACTCCGACACAACAATTCTGTCCAGCTCAGGATTCAAGGACAGCCGTTCCCAACCTCGGGCCCAAAGGCACAAACAACGTAAAAAAGTGGAGGGCAAGCAAGGAGGATGGAACTTCATCATTTCAAGTTATTAATTGGACAGTTCACCTCAAGATGCAAATGGAGCATCACTGGTAAAAGTGTGAAACCCCGTGGGCAAAGCCCCTTTTCTGTGTCCATCCTGAGGCCCGTCCTGGCAGGGGCTGCAGCCGGGCTCTGCCATTGCCAGGGTGTGGCCTTGGAAAGCCTTGCAATAAATCCCTGCTTTATTCCTGTCATTTTGTCTGCCCTCTGCTCCAGGTCACACTGATCAGGCATCAGCAGCAGCACCACGGGGGCACTGGCAGGAACAATCCATGGGCATCGAGTGCCAGCCACAGCCTGGGCTCACCCCCAGCAGGCCAGGGAGGGCATTGTGCCCTGCTCAGGTGAGACCCCACCTGCAGAGCTGCCTCCAGCCCTGGGGATCCCAATAGAAAGGACCTGGAGCTGCTGCAGTGAGTCCAGCAGAGACCACAGAGCTTCTCTGGGGGCTGGAGCCCCTCTGCTCTGGGACAGGCTGGGAGAGCTGGGGGTGCTCACCTGGAGAGGAGAAGGCTCCAGGGAGAGCTCAGAGCCCCTTCCAGGGCCTAAAGCGGCTCCAGGAGAGCTGGAGAGGGACTGGGGACAAGGGATGGAGGGACAGGACAAGGGGGAATGGCTTCCCACTGCCAGAGGGCAGGGATGGATGGGGTTGGCCTCAGCACAGCGTGGGGGTCAGAGGCACAGGATGAGCCCCGAGAGCAGAGCCGGTGTGAGGGGCAGGGCAGGGTGCAGGGGGGTGCAGGGTGGAGAAGGGGTTCAGGACTGGTGCTGAGGTGCTCAGCAGTGCTGGGTGCTGTGTTGAATGGCTTCCCACTGCCCAGGGTCATTGCTGGGGGTACAAGGAAGTTTTGGGGTGTAGGGTTGGTGCTGTGGGTACAGGGCAGTTTTGGGGTGCAGTGTCAGTGCCGGGCACAGATCAGTGCTGTGGGTTCAGGGCAGTTTTGGGCTGCAGGGTCTGTACTCTGGGCTCGGGGCAGTTTTGGGGTGCAGGGTCTGTACTCTGGGCAGTTTTGGGCTGCAGGCAGGGTCGGTGCTGTACCGGGTGCCGTGCCCGGAGCATCCCCGGCTCTCGGTGGGGCACCGCCATCTGCAGCAGCTCCCGCGCACTGCACGGCGCTCGCAGCCCGGCCCCGGCCCCGCTCTCCGCGCAGGAACAGCATCCTCCCTTCTCTGTGCTGCCCAGGAACCCTCTGGGATGGTCCCCAGGCTGTGGCAACCCCCAGGCTAGCTTTCCTGCCAGCCCTGACCCCCAATAACCCCATGACAAACCCACTCCGGACGCCTTTTCCCGGGATCTCAGGCTCTCCGTGTCCGAGCCACTGCGTGGCTGAGGCCGATGAACAGCCTCCCACTGTGGCAGGAAAAAGACATAAATTCAAACATTAAAACATTTTGCTTGGCAAAATCATGTTAAATTCCCAACATTTTGGCGCTGTGATATCATAATTCAATGTTTTTGTGGGTAACATTTAATAAACTCCTGTTAGATGTCATTTTAAGGGTGAGTTAAGGGCTGTTAAAGCATTAAAGAATTCAACTTGCTGCTTACCAAAGTCACCCTTCTGGCTGAAGTCACTCTAAAATAGCACTGTCACCTCAAAAATCGTTTGTCCCTGCAAGCAATGACCTTTCTTTACTATTAAAGTATCTTTAAAGTTTCTGATCCTCTTTTCTGCAAGTCCAAAGCACTGTTATTCTTAAATAACAGCCAAAAACCTGCCCAAAAGTTCCTGCCTTCACCCTTGGCTCTGGTTGGTGCCTGACCAGTTTTTACGCATTGCTCACATGTGCCAGGACTTTTCCACTCCACATTATCTAATAAATGAAATTTTTGGGGCACAAGCTGAGCTGTGGGGGTGACAGCAGCTTTCCCTGGCCTGGTGACCACTGTCAGTGTCCTGGGGACAGCTCCAGTGCCATTCCCTGAGGGAATGTCCCAGCTGCCACCACCTTCCTCCTCCATGCTGCAATTCGGAATTGCACCACAGGTAGGAATAAAATAAGCCTTCCCTCTTGTAGCAGAAAAATTAAATTTGCCATTATTACACCTTTCACACAAATCCTCATGGAAGAGTGGGCTCCATTTGCATGAAGCAACTGTATTTCATATTGCACTGGTTCATACCAATGTCTTTGGAGGTCATCAAACTCAACAGTTAAAAAAAATTAATCTGAGAATTTACAGCAGTTAAACACAGCTAAATAATTAATGATGAGGAAATTGAACTTCCCGTTGAGATTGGATTAGGAGCCAATGTGGGACACCACTGCTGTAGAGCATCTTTCCCTGGGGAACCTCCCAGCAAAAATCAGCTCCTTTATTGCTTTCCATATCACTAATAAAATATGAAAGGAGAGAATACAATAATATTTTCATATCATATTAATGACCTTCAGAATGCAATCAGACTTGCAGCTCTGGCAGAGCAATTTGCTAACATAATATTAAACTGTTAATATGATATGAAGGTCACTGAGACAGTACAAAAATTAGTGTAATGACAGCAACTAACCTGGGCCCTTCAGCAGCAGGAACAATTAACTTCCAACTTCATTTCTGCAACCTGTACCAGCATGGCAGGGGCTGCTGGATCCCAGGCTACTTCTTTGCTGGCTTTGAGTTCACTTTTCTCCTTCTGCAGGGCTGGAAAAATACTTTAAAGAAGTACTCAGGTGCCTTGGGCTCCTTGGAAGGACATCACTGCAGCCATGTAAAGCAGATTTCTGAAGGAGGTGAAAATCTCTAAAAGACCCAGTGAGAAAAGCTTAGATTCCAGGAGATTCAGGAGAAATAAAAGAACAATAATATTTTTAATGGAAGAGAGCATTTAAAAATGAAAATATCTCAAAATTATATTATTTTGTCCCTGACTAAAGCTGATAGGTTTAATTGTGTAGTTTAAATATGAGAATGTCCAATAAAAAGTACTAAACAACTTTAAAATCAAGCATTTTAAAATTGTTTAAAAGAAAGGCCTATTCTGAAGCAGGATAGCTTTGTTTTTCATCATTTAATGTTCCTGAAGCACTACAGATCATGGAGGACAGTGAGCATGTTAAAGTCATTCTTTTAGGGTCTTCTAAAGAACTAGATCTAGTTAGAGGAGAGACTAAATTCTGCTCCTGATCCAGTGTAAAATTTTAGGCCCCTTATTCCAAGTCTGTCCATTGACCTCACCTTAAAAGCCACCTGTGCAGGAGCACAAACTCCCGATTTCTCTCTTACCTGTCTCACTGTGTCCCAAAATATTCCCTTGTGGGAACACAGAAGAGGGGGGAAAAAATAAAAATCACATGAGGCTTCTCCTTTGTTGGGACTCCTCTTCCAGACCCTCCCACACTTCTCTCCTCCCTGGAGCTCCCCTAAATTTCAGCATACACAATATCCTGCAACAAGGCACTTGCAGCTTAACAATCTATTCCATGGAAAGTCATCTTGTTTTATTAACTTTGGATACTGTGGATTCATTTGATGCCCCTATAAAGGATCTTCTCAAAAATTTTTGGGAGAACAAGAATAAAAAACAGCTTTTCTGCAAGGCTTCAAAATCCTAAATGGCAAACACAGCAAGGGAAAGAGTGTGGGAAGCCACTCTCCAGCTGCACAGTGAGCAAGAGGGGAATCTCCTCCTGGAGATCCTTTTACTGCCTGAGCTAAAGCCCCTTTATATGTATTTTATACAGGGATTGATTGGTATTTAATTAACCTCCACTTTATGCCATAGTCAATCTTTAATTAAATGCATCCTTAAGCATAGGATTTAGAGCATCACCAGAATGAGTTTAAGTGCAGAAAGGGATTTTATGTTTTCCTCATAAACAAGAGACAAGGAAGGAAGGAAATTGCTGCTTGGAAGAAGGAACCTCCTCAGTTAAACACAAAAGTCTTTGCAGGAGCCATTCCCCCAGAAGGAGACATCCCAATTTCCCACTGGGTGGAGATTTATGGAGGGGGAACTCAAAGCAGCAGCAAGGTTTAGAAGGAAGGAGAACTCCCCAGCTCCCCTCAGCTCTTTGGAGCCTCAAAGCCTCATGCAGCCTTTGAAAAGCAAAATCCAGGCAAGAAAACAAGTGGGGAAAAAAATAAGGTATTATGGAAAATGTTCTAATGTAAACAGCAGTGATTAATTTTAATATCTTAAGTAGGTAAATATTGTTTAGGTAACACCCAGCAGTGAAAAGAAAATCATCATTTTGCAGTTTGCAACAAAAGCCTGTGTCTGCTTTCTCTGCAGAATTCTGAGCCTTCTTACACAAAAATGCTGAACATGATAAAGTTTAGAATCAACTTATTTTCCATTGCCTTGTAACATCATCCTGCTCTGATTGCCCTGAGTGGAACCCTCACTCTGGTCACACCACAGCCTGATTTCAAACAACAGGAAAACGGATCCAAATTTTCCTTTGAATTTTGCCTTACACAGAGAATAACCACACAGGTTTTGAGTCATTATTTGCCAATTTATTAATATCAAAGTGATTATTTAGGAAGAATTCACATTGTGGATCATTCACATGAGTAAAAGATGTTCTTACCTACAAACCCAAACAAGGCAGTTTTGAACCAGGTGTAACCATTTCCAAAGAGAAAAAAATCCCTTTATCCCCCACAGAAAAGAACCTCCTCTTCAGGGCAGTCTATGGCCTCCATTTTCATAGAGATTTTCTTAAAAAAGACATTTCTCAGGCATCCCATGGACAACTGTTCAGGGTTTTCCCTGGATGAAGACTCACACGGAAATCCAGTGAGCCCAAGAGCTCAGCTGGGTTTGCCCAACAGCAGCAGGGGCTCAGCACAGACAGAACGAGCCCAACCAATGCCCCTCTGCTTCAACCCCATCAATAAACAGCAAATTAATGGGCAGAAACCCAAAGACTGGCATGAAATCATCTATCTCCTCATCTTGTCTGTTATTTGGACTGCTGTGATATGGAGAAATGAACTTTGCAGGTTAATCTTGTCATTTTAACACCATTGGGAAGGGTTGGAAAGGACCTAAAATTTCATCACATTCTAACCCCCTGCCAGGGTCACCACAGTGTGTGGGTTTAAGATGCTGTCCTGTTTTATAAAAAATTTTAAAAAACCAAAACAAACCAACTTTTTTTATTGTTGTTGACAAACCAGGAACTGTTGAGTGTTGCAAGTCACAAGCAGGAATTTTGTTTACTGGAAATACAAACTCCACATAATGTCAGTCCACAGTTCTATCTAGGGCAATACCATTTATTTTTATACGTGTCAAGAACAGGGAAGGAAGGGGAGAGAAGCAGAAAGGATAATTCCCAGCTCAAGGAGGGAGGATTTGGGTTTGACCAGTGTGGGATCACAACAATCAGAAGTAAACTAAGAGACACTTATGTTTGCATTAACCCCAGACTTCCATCTCACCCAGAGCAAGTGATGGTACAGATCAGCCCAGATTTCACCTCCTTTAGTGCAGAAATGCCTTTGGGGCTGCTGGCCATGTGTTTTGGTTGAGTTGGGACCTGGGTATTTCTCTCTGCAGACAAGGATTGCCTCCCAGAGGAGAGGGCCCCAAGCCAAGCTCTCATATGGAGGTCTTGCCACCCTGTTTTTCTCCCAGAATTAAAAGCATATTTGTTTTGCTTCCAGAAAACCAATTACACACAGAGCTCACCTCGCCTGAATTAAAAATGAGAAGATTGAATGTTTTCCTTGTGATATCCTAAAAGCTCAGACACCCCAGCTGACTTCCATATTTTATTTGAAAGGAAAAAGGAACCCATGTGTCCTGGCAGATCTGAGCTAAAATCATGCCTCATTGTGGCTCCAGATTGAGGGATTTTTCCAAGGAAAGGATCTCAAGTGCAACCATTTCTTTTCAAAGCTGACAAACATTTCTATGGCTCCTGACTTGCAGTGGTGGAAGGTCACGGGCTCCCTTCAGTCCCTTTGGGTCTCTTTTCCGTAGCCAAAAGGTCTCACTGAGCAGCTCAGCCTGGAGACAATGATCCATGAAGAGACTCATGGCTTTCCAAGAAAATAAAGTCTGTCTAAATCATTTAAGCAGGATAACGCCTTCTTCCTTCGTGGAAAGAAGTGTCTTTCACTGCCTGTCTTATCTTTGTTGTGAAAAAAAGAAAACGCCTTTCATTCAACTTGCAGCACAATGATCTCGTCCTACCAGTGCTAGACATTCCCTCTGCCCGAGCCCATGTCTCCTAGCATTGGGTCTCCAGCATGAATAATTGCTCTGCCCAGGCTGGCAGTGGGCAGGGAGCAGGTTTTCCTGACATCCCTCCCACAGGCAGCTTTCCCTCACCCCTCTGGCTCCCTCCCCTCCGCCCGCCTGGCTGGCAAGGTGCGGGTGAAGCGAGCAGGGATCCATGTGGTGCCACACCATCCCAAAACAGGCACTCCTGCCAGCATCCCTCACTGATCCACAGGGAAAACCCTCCAAAATTCCCCCAGCTGCCCAAAATCTGGGCACAGCCCTGCCCTTCCAACCTGTGGCTGCTTCCATAACTGGCAAAAAATGAACGTGTCAGGACCATTGGCTGCTGTCACCCTCTCTGGGGCTGCATCCAGCTCCTCCTCCATCCTAAAATGAACTCATGGGTTCAGCTTCACATCCCTCCTCCAAGATTAGCCAGAAACAGAAGCCATTTTTGGCAGAGGTAATGAAAGGGGGGGATGAAAATGATGGTTAAAGTATCCCAATAAATAATGAAACCAACTCTTCAGTCAGCTGTGACGTGCTTACACAATTCCTGACATCCCTACAAAACAGCCCAGAGAGAAATGTGAACCTTTCTAAAGGATAGGGGATTGTACTAACAAAGAGTGAGCAGGATCCTTGATATTCTGACTATTGAAATAGTCAAAGTGAAGAGAATTTCTCTGTTTAAATGTCAGCCTTAGTTCAGCCAGAAACTCAGCACTTGCCACAGCAAATACAGCTCAACCTCACCTTTAGGATCAATCACCCCCTGGTCTTACAGTGCATCATATGCAGGTCCCACACCATCCAGGCACTGAAAANAAAAAAAAAAAAAAGCCAGGAACCTGAGTGCCATCCTGGCCACCTTCAGCCCTAAATTGCTGCAAAACAAAAACTTTCTGCCTGCCTAAAACAAACCTTCCAGGTGAGCATCTGCCTTTGCTCCATTCTCCATTTTTGTGTTATATTCAGTAATTTGCTTTGTTTTCCTGATATTTAGGATTAAGTTATTACATTTCTAGATATTTCCCCATAGACATTTTCTTAAATAGCTTATCTTGCAATAGTAATAATCCTTTGGATGGTCCAGCTGATTGTTCACCTGATTTCTTTTCACTGGGGTAGGGCTGGAAATTAGATCTCTCTTCTCCAAAGTTTTCTTGGATGAACGGTTTCATTAATAAGAAAAGAAACAGAAATCGATTCCAGCATTCAAAAGGCTCCAAAGAAAAATAATTTCAAAGTAAAGAGAATTTAGGAAATTTCAAAGCCCAGAGGAAAAAAAATAGAACTTAATCAGTTTACTATAAATCCTAGCTTAAAAAATAAGGGAGAAATACAGCAGGGTAAAGAAACTTGTCAAGAAGTGCAAAAATTTCACAGGTAGAGATTTTCAAATGTTTCTTTCCTGTTGATGCTTTTTAGAATAACTTTATTCTCTAAGCCTTTAGGAATTTTTTTATTGTTTTGTTTTAAATTTCCCTTTCTAGTTTCCTCCAATTACTAAATTCCATATGTTTTTTTACCCCTGCATCCCAAATAATGCTTCTCCCCTTATGATCCCCCACCCTTGTCAGGCAGCAGGGACACCCAGGTCACATCTCACCTTGTTGGTTCTCCAAGGTTTTGTGTCTTCTGCTGAGGAGGAACAGTGGCTGTGAGGTGCAAACCCAGCCCTGCTCAGAGGTTACTCCTTGTTGAAGAGATGCTGGCATGTTCCTGCTCTTGTGCCCTCTCAAAAAAAGGGAAATTTGGAAGGAATTTCTGTTTTATTGGCCCCACTTTCCAGCAGGAGCTTCCTACAACAGGAGCTGCTGGAAAACACTTTTGCTGAACAGTCTCCAAAGTGTCACTGGTAGCAAATCATCCCCTTCTAAGCCCTGGATAATTTGTAAGGACATTGGGAGGCTTCTGCTGGGGCATAAATCATTGGCAGCACACAATTGATTCATGGGGAATTTCAGTGAGTTCACTCTCAACTCCAAACAATTACCAACAGGATGATTTTAGAAAATGTCTCTTCCCTTGGGATGAAAGCATCTAAATCAAGCTCAGTTTCAAGCCACAAAAAATTAATGGCAGGTATTGCCATCCCAGTGTGCAGGGAGCTGGGCACATAAATCCCACCTCATGGAATTTTACACACCACACAAGCCCCAGATCCAAAATTTATATTAAAAGCTCACCTAAGGTATAAAAACCTCATTCTCATGATTTCATTCTCACTAAAAGAACTCCAATATATTAAAATAATCAGAAAATAACGAGCTTATAAAAACAAGTACCTTTGGTGTTGAATTATCCCTGGAAAAGTTTGGATATATCAATTTTTAAACAGGGAAAAGTGCTGCTCCTCCAGGGACTTGGGTTCAGGGCAAGGTGTCTTCAGGGTATGTCTTAGACAAGGTGGTGACAAAAGGACCCCAAAAAAAATGGATTGGAGGCTCCTGGAAGGATTGGAGACTCATGAAAGAACATATGGCCACAGCAAAGGGAAAACTACTTGTGATTTAGTAAATTATTCCAGACTTCAATTGATCCACTTTGTATTTTCTCTCTCTTTACTTTCCAACAATTTAGGGCATTTTTTTTTAATTAAATACAAAGGCCTTCACATGTTTCAGAAAATTAATCACTTTTGGCATTTATTAGCTATTCATTTCTGTTTAAAACATGTTTTATAATTCATTAAAGTACCTCAAAAATTAAATTCTTAACAGCCGTAGGCCCAAATTATATTTAAGTAAGAAAATTAAGCACAGTAATAAATAGTGAAGAATTCTGAAATATTAATTTGGCCTGTAGCATTTCAAATGTTTATTTGCAATAATTAATTTCAAACCAAGTTTACATTGCCTTTGCCAGGAGTTTGCTGGGAACTTTGAGTTACGTTACTAATTTCCTCAAATCTGCCCTTATTCCCTCCCTGACAAGCACTGCCAGCTCATTTAAATTAATTCTTTCAGCTGTTTTGGAGTTTGATCATTTTCCATGGGGCCCAGAGAATGAGCAAACCCACTCTTCCTGGGTTAGTGTGGTGGGAATTAGCAGCTGGAGCTGTTAATTAACTTGAGGTTCATTTTCTGCTCCCCCCTCTACAGCAGGAACCTGAGCAGCACAAGGAAATCCCTTCTTTTGGTTTGGAAGGGACCTTTAAAACCCATTTAGTCCACCCTCCCTGCCATGAGCAGGAACACCTTCAACTTGATCATAATGTGATTTGTCTAACCTGGCAAAGCAAGACCTTAACTAATTTGTATTCCCAGATTGTTGTCTTACTATCAGAATTTAATGAGATCTTTTCTATTATACAGTTTACTCCAGATGCTGAACCTTGGAGTATCAGAGCATTTTAAATTGCAAAAAATTTCCTAATGAAAACAGTAAACATGTACAAAGTTCTATTTACAAGAACACAGGTGTTTAAATCACCTTTCCTAGGGTTTAATAGCTTTGAAAAATCACTAAAAACATACATCTGGATCCAAAAATATTTCTATTTACCTCAAAAAATCTGCATTTTGAGGTTTTTGCTCTAGATCAGAAACTTCCAGATTTGCCTCTGTGGTGCTGCTGTTTCCAAATCAGAAGTTTTTGCTCTCAGCTGCACCAATTCCAGCTGCCCAGGGAGGGCAGAGGAAGGGCTGCAAGAGGGAAGTTCCACATCCAAGCCCTACCCAGACATTCCCATGCCAGGTGTCCATGAGGATCTGTGTGTTCTTCCTCCCAGAGGAACAGCTCCCCAGGGAATGCTCCCAGCCCAAACCCTGCCACAGCTCCAGGAGAGTTTGGACAATGCTCCCAGGGATGCACAGGGTGGGATTGTTGGGGTCTGTGCAGGGAGAGGAGCCAGATTCAGTGATCCATCTGGATCCCTACCAATTCAGGATAATCTATGATTTCATGATTCCTGCTCCTCCTCCTTTCCCAGTATTGGGAATTCCTTGCCAAGGTGTGACCTCTGGGTTCAGGGAGATGCTCCGAGGTTGGTCCTGCCAGCACTGCCAGGATCTGCTCCTGGATCAGTAGGTCTGAAGCTGTTCCAGTAAATACTTCGGGATATGGAAATGAAGGGATCACACAACCACATCCCACAGGCAGGAAAACAAGAGTACCAGGAGAACAAAACATTCTCAAGAAGGAGAAGTAAAAAAAGTTTTTAAAAGTAACAAAACCACAAAACAATTCCAATAGCGCAACGGAACCCCAATTCCCGGCCGTGCATCCTCCAGCCGCGCTGAGCCCTGCAGGGTTCCAGGCGGGATCAGTCCCGGTGGGAAGGTTCGGGAGGCTCGGGAGGCGCTTGCGGGGCGCTGCCTCCATCTCCTGGGGGCTGCGGGGAGCGCAGGGGCTGCGCCGGGGCAGCCGCGGCAAAAGCCGGGACCCGCCCGGAGCGGGCACGGCAAACGCTAGGAATAGCGGCACGGCAAACGCCGGGAATACCAGTACCGGCACGGCAAACGCCGGGAATAGCGGCACGGCAAACGCCGGGAGCACCAGTACCGGCACGGCAAACGCCGGGAGTGCGGGCAAGGGACCCGCAGATCCCCGGGAGAGCGAGTACCGGCCCCGGCACAGCAGGTTTTGGGGTCACTGTGACCCTGTAATCACCCGGTCCCCAGTTCCCCCAGGGAAGAGCAATGGTAGAATCGCATCCCCTTCCCCAGGCTGTTCCTCATCCCTGCTCCTCGCTGCTTTCTCACTCATGGAATGACGGAATTCAGCCCCAAACGAGCCGACGATGACACAATACCTGTTTCTACGTGTTTAACTTTCAGTTCAGCTGCCAAGACCTCCAAACAAGGCTTTCAGCACAGCCAGGTGCCAGGTTAGGGATTCACAGGGCCTCTATCAGCACTCCACAACTGCTGTTATCATAGAAAAAAATTGTGATTCAATAAAATGGGAAGGGACCTTACAGCCCATTTCTTTCCACCTCCTGCCATGGGCAGGGACACCTTCCCCTATCCCAAGTTGCTCCCAACCCCATCCAAAACCTTGCCTTGGACACTTCCAGGGATGGGACATGCACAAGCCCACAAAAATTGTACTGAGATTCCCCCACAAAAGCCTTTAGAAGCAATAAAACCCCTTAAATTAAGAGGTATTATCCATCCCTTTGTAATTCCAGCCATTCCTGCAAAGTCCAGGACACAAACCTGGATGCTGAGGGCCCCAAGAACCCAAAATGCACTTGCTCAGGAATAAAGGTATTTGAACAATCAGCCAGCATCAGGGCATTACATTTCTTGTTCAAACACAGCTTGGTACAGGATTGCTGTGGGGGTAGCGCACTGTGGATGCCAAAAATCAAAAAGCAGGCCCCAAATTGGCTCTGGAGAGTTCTAGATTTGCACCAAGGCTGCAAATGCAAACAAACCCCAAGGGGAGGGAGGTGCAAGGGAGCCCCTGCCCAAACAGTGCCTCAAGGGGCTGCAGAACTGACCTCACCTCTGCCAAAAGCTTTCTGTGTCTTAGAAGAGGCCCACAAGAAGCCCCAGCCTCTGACAGAAATTCCCCAGAGGTTCTGGAAGGAAATTGTTAAACAAAAGTTAAAATAAATACAGTTAAATCCATATTTTGGCAAAACCGCCAGCAGACACCTGCTCCCTCTTCCTGCTACTGCTGGGACAAGCAAAGGTGGGAACATCCTTACCTTAAAACATTTTGCACCCCATAAAAACACAAAAGAGATGTGCGAAGGTGCCTCTAACAGCCATAAAGCTTCAGAGACGAATCATGGGGACAACAGCTCCTGAGAACCAAAATTTGCAGGAAAACAAAGAGCAGGATGCAATTAAGGCACATTCTGGAGTCCCTCTTTTCAACACTTGGCTCGTACCTGTCCTTGATTCTCAAAACATTCAGTAAGGTTGGCTTTGAATCCATGCCTTGTCTCTTTCCCACCAGCAACACCTTAACCAAGCCTGCAGATCTCAACACCTGAGACTCAGGGCTTCCTAACATTATTTGAGAGTAATGTTTTTGTCCAATCTGATTATTTTCTCCTGCCTACCTTGAATGAAATCAAACAAATCCTCACAACCTGGGCAATCTGTACCTGCTGCCTCCTCTGTGGCTTCAGTCCCCCCTTCTCTGCCACCGGTGCTGGTAAAATCAGTGTTCTGTGTGAGCAAACAGCACCTGGGACATGGAAATGAGGCAAAGGTGGGAAAACCTCTTTATGTATTCAAAAAATCAAGTATCTATAAACCACTGTGAATACCAACAGCACCTGCAGTTATCAAATACCTCAGGAGGATTTTTAAACCCAGTTTTTAATGTAATTCCTGTCACTTGTAATGCAAGTGTCTATTTTCAAAGGACCAGATCTTTGCAGAAAAATTATTTCCTCTTAATATATGGAGTAAAATTTAATAGGTACCTAAAAAAAAATAAAGGTGGATGATCCCACCCTGAGGTAACACATCAATCCTAGCACTGAATGTCTGTTTTACTGCAAGCGTGGGATGAAACACTTGAGACTGAATACAAATTTATAAATAGCTCTTGATGTATGTGAAATTTTTGGCAAGGTTTATGAAATAATTCACATACATTTAATTTAGCAATGTTTGCTCATTGTTTTTTATATCCATTTGAAAACCAGAAGCAAGTGAATTTCCAAAGTAGAAGTAATAGATTTCTGTCAATTACCAAATGTTATAAATTTGCAACCCTTTTATTTTGGTACTCATGGAACTGTTAGCTAATTAAAACTATACCTTGATGATTATTCAGCAAGTTTGACAAAAATAAATACAGTTCTGAGGTTGTCTTTGGTGTGTTGTAATTGAAGGCAGCAGTGCCAAGAGAAACACCACTGCATTGCCAGACCCAGCCTTGCAAGAAGAGGAGAACGTAGTACAATGCAAACTTTAATGTCAATATATACAGAGCTTTAAAGAAAACATTTCTTTTAAAATTAAATGAAATAAATACAGTATGATACAAAATCCACAATATGCTTAAGAGAAAGAAATGACAGTTACAATATCTGATAACGGGGACCTTGTGTAGAGTTTCATCTTTGAAGTACCTCAGAGAGCATGGAATTCATTGCACACTGTTCTCAGTTAATGCCCTTTATGGAGATTTAGTCACGTGCCAGGAGAGTTTCAGCTCTAACCAGAGCATCAGTGCAAGATGCCAAAGTGCTTGGGACATTATGACAATGCAATTAATTAATTAGCAAACACTGCTCAAAAGCCTAATGCAAACACCCAAACCTGAATACTTGCTCCTGCAAAGCAGATCCACCTTGAGCATTCTCAAAAAAAAAAAAACAAAAAACCCCACCAAGAGGATTCAAGGTTATTCAAACTCACTAGTGGTGATCAGCTATTGCCCAAAAATTAGTAATTAAGAGATATAATCAATTAAGTATCTTTTAAAGCTTTCAGAGTAAGTTTGCTTTCATTATACAGGAAAAATCTCAAGAAAACCAGTTGCTGATTATTTTGTGGGGGACTTCCTAATTATGCAAATTATTACAATATTCAATCAGCTTCGGCCATACATTAAGGGTGAGGGTTTTCAAATTTGTATCCATTCTTCTATTCCCAAGGAACAAGAGAATTTGGGGGAGCAAATATTGAAAAAATAACTAGAGCAGGGACAGAAAGTATTCAGGATGTTTTGAACTAGGGGATGTTGATGCAGAAGGCTGGTAGGGTAGGAATGAAGCGCAGGGGTGTTACCAACAGCTATCTCTGTGCACAACTAAGAGAGCTTTCAGGAGAATTCTATGATTTTAACCCTACAGAGCTCCTATAGAATTACATAAGGATTCTATTATGATCACAGCTTCAGAAGCTTGCTGGAAACTTTGAGAAAGAAAAACTAGCTCCTCCCTCCCCTCCCACAAATATTTGCAAACTTTTAATTCTGGATAGGACTGAAGAGCTTAAGTGCTACAGAAATACATAAAACCCTGTGTTTTCATTAATGTTTTAGCCTCATTTGATTGATACAAACCAGGAGAATGATTATAACCTTGTGTTATTCATTTAACTCAGCTCTACAGTCTCTAAGTACATTGCAAGGAACTCCCCACCTGCTGAAGTTTGCTAGAGGTTATTTTAGCTATTGGACAGACGAGGATTAGTTTTGGAAAAGGAATTAAAACATGGAAGACAGAATTCAAGCTCAAAATGACTGACTTGGGTGAGGTTTTGGATGCCTCCTCTGGCTGCAAGAATATTCAAACAGAAGCCTCAAATGAACAGCAGGCTCAGTCCCCTGCACCTCAGGCTCCTGGTGTGGGCAAGGGGAATTCACTGCTTTTGAGCATAATGAGGAAAAAAAAAAAAACCCACACAAGCCACAGAGCAGTGGCTTGACTGGCCCCAGCCAGGAAAGCTCTCAGGAAGGGCACTGGGACCCCACCACAGGCTCACCATGGTGCCACTGCAGTTTTTGGGTATGAAACAAGAATACAAGAGCTCCTTACTTTATATCCACAGGATAACTGAAGGTACAAATCCTGGGGTGAAAAAACAGCAAAACAGGTCCTGAGTCCCCTCTCCAGGTCCAGTGGGAATCTGCTCTCTGTGTGCACCAGAGCTGGAACTTACTGATAATGATCATCACCAAACACCAGAGCAGGAGCTTTTCTGGCAGGAAGCCACAGCCAAAATATTCTATCATTTAAGATTTAGTTCTGTGGAAACTCCTTTAGTCTAAATGCCTATTTCTGTGTTACTGTGAGCCTTTTAAAAATTTGACTTTTTTTCCTAACTGAGTAAGGCAGTAAGAAGGTTACCTGTTTGTAAACCTGACCCGTGTTCAGATGATATGAAATGATTTCCATCAACCTTTCACTGCAGCCAGAGCACGTTCCCATTACCTGCTCCTCCATCTCAAACCTTTAACTGACAGCTCATGAGCAGACCATGCTACTTTTAGGTATCAAAACCTAAGGTGGGAAAGAAGGGGATGAGAAACAGGCAAGAAATTCCCAAAGGAGCCTCACAAAGATGATCATTAAATACAGTAAAAGTAATCTGCAAGTGAACTCTTCCAGGTTCCTGCATATCCCAAACATTTCCAAGACTGATATGCTGAAATAGTCAGAGCAAGGGAACTTGTCCCCCAAAATAAGGATTATAATTGGCATACCAGGGTACACTGGCCTGTCAGATATAACATATCCATGTCTTCCCCATGATAAGACAACTTTGTTACGTTGCAGTCACTGAAACTTTGCATTTACCCCTGGAGTACCACTTGCACTAAAGGCCAGGAGTGATAGAAAACAGGGATAACTTTACAGGAGATGTTTTAAATACTCTGTAATGCATCAGAACATCCACCACGTTTGTGTTCTTTCCCTCTCACCACCTTTGTGCTGCACATCAAGAATAACTTGAGTCCCTTCAGCTGCTTCCAACTGCTCTTGTGCAAAATGCTTTTAAGGTGCTTATACTGTGGTGCTTCTAAGCAAGTTAAAAGAAAATACCAACAGAAACACTGTTAAATAATTCATGGGTAAAGCCATTAAAAACCAGCTGCTGCCTTACAGGAAAGCTGAAGACAATTCCATTTTGACATTTTCATTGTGTTCCAGGTCTTGCATCATCTCTTATCCCCAACACAGCTTTTAGGACTGCATTTCAACCCACATTACACCTTGACCTGGGCTCTGGGCATTTAATTTCCACCACTTTTGCCTTTTTTTTTTTTAGCAATCAAATTCTTCTAGCAGTCATCTTTAAATTCACATTGAAATGGCCCTGACAGAGTGTAGACAAGAGGTTTCCAGGCATTCTTGCTGGCAAAGGTCTTCAGTAAGGAAAAGGAGGATGAAGCTACAAAAGGGGCAGATTTTGTATTTAACAAGGAGCTTTCCAGGAAGCAGTTGTGTTCTTTGATAAGCTTTCAAGCATTTCAAACAGGCACCTCAAAACTAGGCACAAATGGCCCCTAAAGCTTCCAACATCTATCAAACACTCAAGAAATTCCATCTGGGGGATGTTCTGCGTGATACAAAGAGCACACCTATGTTTGCTATATCATTAAAGTCTCAAATCTACATATATTCATACCTAACTATTTGGCCAGATAATGTCCATCTTCCCCCACCACAACAGAAGAAAGCAGCTTATTTAAAAGTACTTCCAACACCACCAAGTCTTCAACAGGTATAAACAAAAACCAGCCAACACCTCTTGTGAGATCTGAGTTATCACCACCACCACTGGTAATTGGGCCAGAATTCTCCTGGAAGTTTTTTTTCCTGTCTCAAAATGCTGATTTCTGTCAGCCCTGGGGTCTTGCAATAGAAAATTCAGTGATGGCAAATGAGTCTGAACTATGTTTGACATTTGGTCACTTCACAGTCTAATGTCACTAATACATATATTTAATATTTTAAATCATCCTGCTAAGTCACTACAATTGCTCAGTGTCTACAATTTTAAAAACACTTCTAAGTGTATCTCTGAATGAACTACCACCAGTTAAGCATTGCTTTTGAGTCAGGAAACCCCAAGAGAATTCTGGCCTTGAAATGAATTTCCATCAGAGCATTTAGGAACAGCTGAAGTCCTAACACCAGACAGAGAGGGTGAGTGCTGGCCAGAGGATGCTGACAGGAATTTGTCCATAACTGTGAAATTTCTTGGTCAGAATTCCCTTATCTGGGCACACAGCAAGGGTTATTTATTTTCCCAAGCTACCCCTACAGTTAGGCAAAGAGAATTTTGCATTTCTGTTCTGTAATATTTGTACATGCGGCGAGAGAGTCAGAGAGAAGCAACGTTCTATTAAAAAAAAAATCAAATAAATAAAAAACAAAACCCAAGTGCCAAGTTGGTTATAATAAAGTGTCAGTTTGTCTCATATGCCAAACAAAGCTAATATTGGGTATATTCAGTGGAAAGGCTGCTGAGGAAAATAACACAGTAGTCGTGCTAATGGATGGGAAATATAAATAAAGACTGAGCTGCAGGATGTTGTTTTGAAGTGGTACCAATGTTTTTGAGAGCCTGAATTTTGACAGTTTATGCACATATTGACTTTCTCCAGCTCAGTGCAGGACACAATTTGTGATAACAACTAGAAAAGTTGATTTTCCTGTTAGAGGCCATAACCAGCATTTCTTTTGGGTCACAAGTGATCAAATTTAAGTGCAGGATCTTGCACACGCCTTTGGTTTGTACTTCCACAGGAACTCCTCAGTTACTGGCACCATGCAAAGACAGACCTTCCAAACCAACTGTGATGAATTAACTCTGGCACATCACATTGCTCAACTCTGCATAATAGTCATGGACAAGGGAAAGGAATTGAGTTGAATCAATGAAGTGCTTGATTACAAAATGAAGAATTTGCCCTTCACAGCAGGGTCTGAAGGTGTGAAGCAAAGAAAACTCACACTGACACTTTATGTACAACTTGGTTATTGGCAACGGTCCCCTAAACCATATTTTTTTTTTAACTGAACCCAGCAAAACTATACAGAATGTGAAAGAATATTTGCAACAGATCTCAAAGGACAGTGTAGAGAAATTCATTATGGTGTACCTGATGTTTAAATTAACTTAACAGATACGGCCTGTAAAACAAACACAGTATGAACCTGTGGATTTCTTTTTCTTTTTAAAAAAAGGACTTTTACAGAATTCAAGTAGTGTAGCAGGAAACCATAGATGCCTTTTGATCACAGGTCAGGCAAAACAGAGCCACTTGTTGGGTTTCCCCCTTGCTTGTGTCTGCTCAGGTGTCCCAGTGGATCTATAAGTCTGTGGATGTGAGCTTTTTCATGCTCCTTCGCTGAGCTAAACTGGAGGCTGCCACAGGCTCCAGCACTGGCTGAAATGTCTTGTGATTCAGTGCAGAATATGTAGCAGCCATGGCTCCCTAGAGAAAAAGGAAATACATAACAATTTACATATATATATAAGTTTTAATCAGAAAATAAAGCAATTAAACATTAAATACTCAACTAACTCAATTAAAACCAAACAAGACTGATATCAGGTCATGTGAATTGTCTAAAGTTTCTTAGGGAAAAAAAAAAATCTGTTGCTGAATCCTTCAAAAGCACGGGTGACTGATCCCTCCTTTTCTTTCCTTTTTATTTCTTTTGTATCCCTTAGATGTAGGAGTCATCTGTTAATGTAGGTCAGAACTTGTATCTTTCAAGCCACATTAGCACCAATTCTCCAATAGTCACTTCAGTGGTTACACAAGTCCCAACTTAGGAGACAACTCAGTAGCTGCCTTAATCTTGGAAATGAAAATACACAAAAATCTCTTCCTCTACAATGAGGTTTAAAAGAATTATTTACCAATAATTTGGAGAAGGACTTTATACAAGGGTATGTGGTGCCAGGACAAGGGGGAATGGTTTCCCACTGCCAGAGGGCAGGGTGAGATGGGATATTGGGAAGGAATTTTGCCCTGTGAGAGTGGGGAGGCCCTGGCACAGGGTGCCCAGGGAAGCTGTGGCTGCTCCTGGATCCCTGGAAGTGCCCAAGGCCAGGCTGGACAGGGCTTGCAGCAACCTGGGACAGTGGAAGGTGTCCCTGCCATAGCAGAGCGAGGATGGCCCAGCTCTAAGGCCCCTCCTCACCCAAACCATTCCATGATTCCATGAATTTGTCTCACCATGCAGCTTAAATGTGTCAGTACTAAGGAAAACAAACAGAAAAAAAGAGAGTTCTGTCTGTGGCTCTAAACCAACAGAAACCTTGGCAGCCCCCAGCTCCAGCAGCATCCTAGGTGGGTTTACCTTTACTAGATGTGGGGCATCTTGCCTGTTGAGCTGATAATGAGGCAGCTGGTCCCTACAGGCAATCCAGGAATGCTTCAGCACCTGCTCAGCCGTGTAGCGCTGGTGGGGATCCACGTGCAGCATGTGTGACAACAAGTCCTGCAGGGAGGGGAAACACACACATTGCTCAGCCCAAATCATCTTAGGTGGCCTTTAGAGCAGCAGGGATGGCAGCAGTGAGAGAAGCACCCGATGTGGAGGCATTAACACAATGCAAACACACAGAGATCAGCAGACAAACAGGAGCATTCTGTGCCCTGACACTGCAGAAGGCTGAGAACAATGTGTGGTACTATTGGAGCAGCTCAACAAAGTCAGCCTTGATTGCAAAGCAACTCACTGTTGTGCCTTTCATGTTTATTACAAATATCATCTTTAAAAGACTAGAAATCTTATTAAAATGTAGCAGGCAGATTTTATGGAGGAAAGCTATTATTTGCAAATCTCTCTCCTTGTTCATTCTGCACTTTGGGCTCTGCTGACTCCTTACTACAACTAAATTCAGAGACAGTGAGACACCAGCAATTAATTTTTCCTCCAAGAAGTCACATAAAGAATAAAGCCAACAGCAATGGACACTTGTTTTTGCCTGTTAGAAGCATTAGCAATAAGCTACTGATTAATTACAACGTTGGTCAAAAGGAGAGGTGGGTGGGAAGGGCACAGAACAGAGACAGCAACAGTTAGAAATAAAACCAAAATATGAGCAAGCTGACAGAATGTTCCCTTTGTTTTAGGTACAAAATGTGAAGCATTCTTAAATACACAGAAGTGAATTTCTCATGCTAAGACAGCAGCAGCCAACAAGCATTCTGAATCACTCCTACTGAAATGAACAAATACTGCAGTTCCAAAGGATCAGGAAAAAATACTTATATTTTAATATTTAATATTAATGCTTATCTTTTTCAGCAGTAACACTGGTGATTAAGATACCCACAGAGTGGGTCAACACCATCCCAGGGAATCCATACTGATTACAGATGGAGTCTTTAAATAAAAAGGTTGGAGCAGATATCCTTCCTTGCAGTAAAGTCTGCAGATAATAATAGCAAACTACACTTACAGATCAGTCTAGTCAATAAAACTCAGTAGGTTTCATTGGAATTCTAACAAAAACATAAAACCAAAACAGATTTACACCTTTGCTGCATCTGAAACAGTGTCCCAGTTGCCTCCACTTAGAGAGAATTTTCCACTGCCTATCCGTACTAGGATCTCCTCAGGAGTATCATTGGGACCATTGGCAAATGGAGTATAGCTGGTGAAAGAAAAAACACAAAACCACCTTGTTACAGATAAAAACTGCAAGAAATTGGAAAAATCTTGTGAATCAGAGTCAATATCCCACTGCCAGCTGACACTTATCACAGAATCTATACACACACTATTAAATATTAATATTTCTAATATTACATGGCAAGTACACGTTTATCAAGAGAAGAATTTCCAATAGACAGGATTTAGCCATAAGGCTAAGAACCTGTTCTTTTTCTGTTAGAGCAGAATTCAGCAAACCATCTCTCATTTGGCCACTAGATGCTTCCTAGAGCTTCATCAGGTTTGGATGTTTAGGAAACTCCAGAGATCCCAACCCAGAGTGTTTTACACAAGAATGCAGTAGGGGCAGGAGACACAAGGTGGGTAAAGGGGATGGGGTGGGAGGACAAGAGGCTGGAGGGTAAAAAGAAACCCACTATGTATTTTCCCAGACTCAAATCCCTCCTGGAAACTGGGGGAAGTCTTTGGCAGCCCCAAGTCCTGCACTAAGGGAAGAGAAGCCTTGATCCTACTTGTGAGATAAACGTGGTTTATTTGGCTTTGACTCAGAGCTGTCTGTCCCACCTGAGTGTCTGTGTCATTCCATGAGGCAATGCCTCACCATTTCTATGGAAGCAGGGATTCAGGCAACATTCTGGGATTTTAGGTAAACAAAACAGCTCAGAAATATTCTCACCCTGCCAACATTGTGTAAAGGAGAACTCCCAAGCTCCATATGTCACAAGCAGCATCATATCCCTGTCTCATGAGAACCTATGAAACAAAGAGCGTTAAAAACTTGCCATGTATTAAAAAACCCCACCAAAACAACACCACAGCCTAAGGAAGGGTAAGACCATCCCTGGATCATGTCAGATATTTGATTATTGATTTTCTAATACAGAGGATGCAGTAAATACCAACAACAATTCTTGTTCCCAGATCATCTCTTCAGATTTTCAACAGGCTCACATCTTATTTTTGAGGGTGGACTTGGCTGGTCTTAAAGCAGGTTTATAATAAACACATGCACCAGTGTTTAAAAAGCACGTGTGATTATATTTAAAGAAAAGTAGCAGAATTGCTGATGTTTTTCTCCAAGCATTGCTGAGATTTGATGCACCAAAAACAGCATCAAGAAAACACAGAGCAGCTTGAAATACCTCTGGTGCCACAAAGTTTGCAGTGTAGCAGGGAGTTAGAAGTAGTCCATTTTCTCCTCGAAGTTGTTTTGCAAATCCAAAATCACAAATCCTGATGGAATCAGCATTGTTTGAATCATCAGTATATAAAATATTACTGGGTTTAAGGTCTCGGTGCACCACCTTTAAACAAAGACATTTGAAAAGCCATCATTTAGGAGGAGCAGGCATATTTGTTTGTCATTTACAATTAATAAAAGCTATTCTCTAGATGAATATACTTATGAGAGTTTTAAACAACTAAATAACTTTAAAGTACCCAAAATCTGTAGTTCAAGTAATATAATAAAAACCTCCTGGCTCAAAATGCGACTGGAACCAACATCACCATTGGCAACAAGCGTAAGAGAACAAAAATGTATTTCATAAAGTGCAGAGTCAAAAGGCTTTGCCAGGATAAGAGGATACGTTGTTTCTATTATTCACCTTTGTGCTAAAATACAAAACCTTGTAGCATGAAATCAAGCCAAGCAAAGCACTCATGGAAAGGGACTGGTAATTTGAGAGCTGTGCCAGGGCTGGGGGTGGCAGGGCTCACTCACCCCCTGGCAGTGCAGGTAGTCCACGGTCTTGGCGATGGTGAAGAGCACAGCGCTGGCCTCCCGCTCCGAGAAGAATTTCTGCCTCAGGATCCGGTCCAGCAGCTCCCCCCCCTTCATCAGCTCCGTGACCAGGTAGATGAATCTGCCATCATCGTACACCTGGGGAGAGGTTTGACAGTGCACTCAACCAAACACACTCTGAGCTATTAAAAGGCAACATCTGTAGTCACACATCCCCATAAATCCCCTCCTCCCACAGGAACGGGCAGCACAAACAGCAGGGACTGCCAAGGCAGGGAGTGCAAGGCAGCTCCTGTGTCATCCTGGGTGCTCATGGCTCAAGCTGTTAATTCATCACTCTCAATTTAAGTTACTTCACCACTCTGAGTTACAATTTTCACTGTAAGAACTTCTGTTGGGAGAGCAGCCCCACAGTCCCTGCTGCTCTTCCCTTCCTGGGCCATTTTGGCATAGACAGGACGATGTGCAGGCACTGCTTTCTCAGGTTACCAACACACTGGCAGCTCGTTTGAAAGAAGAAATATGGCATTTCTAACCTTAACAACATTTCTCACTTCAAGCTGGTTAAACAGCCTTTAGAAAAAATTAATATCAGGACAACACTGTATTTTGAAACACTCCCTCTACTATTATGTACTGCTCTCCCAAAAGATTTTACTATGTGAAAGAAATTTAATGAATCCCAATAAACTGCCTACATCTGCATTTATTTTTTGAGCACTGTCTAATAAGAGGTAGCAGAAAAGGAGATACATACATCCTTTAAAGTAATAATATTTGGATGTTGCCCATAACGCATGAGAATCTCAATTTCTTCTGAGGGATCCCTTTTGCTTTTATCAATTATCTGCAAAATATAACAGGAAAAACAACTTGCATAAACAGTCTATTAAATAAAGACTTTTTTGTATTTATATTCTCATTTCAACAACAGAATAAAAAAAAAAATCAAGAGTTCATTGTTTCTTACTAATCATGAGTAATTTATCTTCCAGCTTCTCATCCCATTTATTCATTTCTTGCTCTATCCTTGTTAAAATTTTATCATTAATGCAGCCTATCCTGCTCCACTGAACAAGGGCTGTCTGAAGCATCACTAATTCCCTGCAGCTCAGTTCCACCCTTGTGAATCTTGTTTTATTTCAGGTGTTCCCATCCTTGCACAGCATTTTCAGCTTTCAAGATTGTTACTTATAAACACATAAACAGCTGAAATAACTGGAAAATTCAAAAATAGAAGTTTTCAACTCTACTAGACTGTACAAGTGGAATTTATTCCAATACCTTCACAGCAAATTCCATGTTTGTAGCTATGTGGATACATCTCTTGCAAACAGAATAGGAACCCACACCAATATCTTCCTTCAGTTCATAGACATCAGTGAACTGTGCACTGTTTCCATGAAGCTGCTTTAAAAAAACACAGACAAATGGTTATCTAAAGCAACAGGATTCTCTTTACCATTACACTGTGACCAACAGCAGGAGTTTCTCCTGCTTGCTCGTGATTTTTGAAATTCTGCCTCTAGAAAAACAGTAACTCGCTTTTTAAAATTAAAAATATCCCATGGAAGTATTTAATAAGATACATTTTATAATGGTCTCCTCAACCAAGCAACAACTGTAAATACTAAATATTTGTCAGTCTTTGCCATGTCAAAGTAGTTTCCCCAAAAGCAAAGCATTACCTGGACTATGGGCAGGATATTGGTGAGGGGTGATATTTTATGGTCTTCTACAGCAGTAGTTGCAACAAAACTAAATCCCTTGAAGAGCTGGTGGGCATTTGCACTGGGTGGGACCCCTGGAGAATCTAGGGGCACACAGACACACAGGATTAGTGTGGCTCCATCCCAGCAAGGCCATTTTATAACATTCAGGATAGGTATCTTAGAAAAACCATCTTGAGGGAAGGGAAGCAAACAAGAAGAACATAAAAGTTAAATAAAACTTCTAGTTTGTTATCTGTGCTCTCTTACTTCAGTAACAAACACAACCAAGTACTGCAAGGTTTTATCTAAAACTGCAAAGCACTGCAGGAATTCATGTATGAACACATTTTAAGGAAGAAGTTTATTGAAAAATAAAGCTGCTTATGGAAAAGAAATAAAGATCATTGTCTTGTGCTCAACAGCTTTGTAACATAGAAGAGCAATCACACAATGTGCTGGCTCAGTGGTGAATGTGCTGCTGCCAAGGCACAAAAAGGGCAACACAAGAATATTCAATTAGTAAATTACCACTGAAAAAAAAAATCACTGAATGATTAGAATTCAGTTTTCCTCAGATTATATTCTGTGCACCTCTGAATTCACTGCCTGAAACCTCCCAGTGAGCACAGCTCAATAATTTTGTGTAGCCTATTAGAAGCACAGACCTTCTCCAAACAAACATGAGAAGAGGGTTTAAAAGCTGGATGTGGCAGGAAAGAAAAAAAAAAAATCACAAAAGAAAATTGAAGTGAAATGTGAAGCAGACCAAGCAATAACAATGGTAATAGTTAATGTTTCTTAAAGCAAGGCAATCTCAATGAAATACTGACCCTAAAAAGAATAACTGCTGCAATCAAATTGAGTCTACTTTTACTATTAAATACTTCCCCTCAAACACTGCATGTCTGACTTTATCATAACTAGAAAACATAGTCCAGCTTTTAATATTCCATTTATTTTTTTCTTCCTTGTCCAAGATTAGCAAAATATTCAAAGAACAGAAACCTGCTGAGGGGAACATCCTCCTTCAAAGCACTGGAACCCTGGTGCATCCTTTCCTTTTAACTTTGTCCCTGGCTTTTCTGCTTGTTGTTTTAGCATTAATTTGACCTCCTGTCCCACAAACCTCACCCATTTATAGCCGTGACCAGTTACCTTTTGGTGTTTTTGCTGTGAATTCTGGATCAAAACAGAAAGTATCTTCTGGCTTTCCAGAGGCAGGTTTGAATGGAGGCTGAATTTCTCTTCTGAACAGTTTCTGAAGGAGAAGGACAAAGGTAATTAAGGGTCAATGAACCTTCCACGGGTGCTGTAATTTTGCCAAGATAAAAGGTAAAGGACAAAGACCTCAACCAGTTTCAGGCAGGTCCCTCTCGGCAAGGAACTGCCCATTCTCAAAGCTCTATTCCAGGGTTTTCCCAATCCACCCAACTAAACCAGGGAAAGATCTCAAATCTGCAATAAATCCCATTTACAGCTAAAGAACAGAAAACTTCCTGTCAAAAGATGTTGAATCCCTATGCAAAATTCAGGACGTTCTGAGAGCATTTTCTTGCCATTTCTCTCCTCCTTTCAGACCTATTTTTTGTAGTTTATTTAACCTTCCTGCACAAAACATACAGTATACTTTAATTAAAAAACCAAACAAAAACAACAACCAAAGAATAGGGACTTCAATTCATCCCAAAGAAATAATGAGATAAAATACAGCAGTGTCATCAACACCACTGGAGTGAAATAAATACAAATTATTGTCAAATTGAAAAAAAAAATAAAGAAAGAAAAAAGAAAGAGCTAGAACTGCTGAGCTTTCAAACTTCCCTACTGGTTTTTATTTCAACATCAGTGCTTTAAAAGGAAAAAGAGGAAATAATCAAGCCAAACAAGACAACAACTGCTGAAGGGTATTCACATAAAGCAGTGAAGTTTTACTGTTACTAAAAACTCCTGTTGCTGAACAGGACTCCGAGGTAGCTGCTGCATGAACACAGCTAGAAAATCACTTTTCAGAAATAAATACAAGACATAAACAGATTGATAATGATGAGGAGCTTTCAAGAAATAGGTGAGCACAGCACTGCCCTGTGTGGCTGCAGTTCTGTCAGCACAGTCACATCTTATTTATTCCATCAAGCTCTGCAGCATCACTGCAAAGGGGGATTGATTTCACACACAGCACCTTGGCTTTGAGAACGTTTCTGGCAAACAGCTCAGAGGATGAGAGGATCACAGAGCAGAATCATAAGGTGCTCATGAAAAATTGAAGCCAGGAGCTGTAATCTTGTAGACTTTAGATCATCTTGGAGCAGCTGAGTCAATTCCTGACTGTGACTGGGATAAGAGTGGTGCAGAGGGAAGTCCAGGACAGTTACAGGACACTCCCTGAAGGAGTCCTGGGAACACCAGCAGCCTCTCCCAACTACAAATGCTCTAATGGACCATTTCAGCTTGAGAATGCTGCAACTCTTAATTATTTAGAAAGTAAATTCACAATTTATAATTAATCCCCTCTATCTGCAGTAAATACTGCAGCTCCAGATGCCAAGGAATTACAGGAGAAGCCAGGATGTGCCACTCAGCAGTAATGCAGTGTTTGCTGTGCCCTATTCAGATGTAAACACTTATATAAAAGCTACAAAACACAGAAAAAACAGCAGCTTTATCCTTCAGATCCCTTTGTACTCACATTCCAGTCAACAGTAGAAAAAAAAGGATGTCTCTTGATTTCTTCAACTCCATCTGAACCAGCTCCTGAACAAAGAAAATACTGTATTTAACACACTTGTGGGTAAAGTCTTTGAAGATTGCACTAGAAATTAGATAATTTCTAAAAAGTTTGCACAACATGGTTTTTGAGGGAACTGTGAATACAGAGATATTCCAAGGATGTAAAATATTCAGAGAGGCAAAGAGAGTACAAGAAGGTCTAAGTACAGTGTCAATGTTCTTTGCTGTGACACTGTCAGAGCTCTGGCTCACTCCTAAGTCACTGATCCCAGACATGACCATTCCTTGGCCAAACCCAGGAAGTCATGATCCAAACTAACAGGAAATCATGACCCAAACTAACAGGAAATGGTATCCAAATGTTACTGATCACCCACAGCTTCAGAGACTCCAGCAACTACTTTTTTTTTTTTTTTTAAATAAAGTTAGGTTGAGTTGATTATTTAAAGATCCAAATAAATGAACCAACCTAATCTATTTGATGGGTTCCTTTTAAACAACATCCTCAGGAGACTTTGTGCTTCAGGGCTGAGGAACTGAGGCATTCCCAGCTTTGCTCTAAAAGAAAACAGAGGACAAGTCAGAGGAAGAAACTTATCTTAGTAAAAACTGTCTACACAGATTTCATTGCACAGTTTGATGTATCAAGGGTCTATTGCAAAGCTTTTTAGAGTGCACACAATTAACTCATCAACTTTTAAAGTCTCCTATTATGTGAATGGTTTAAAATAAAACCCAACAAAGAACAAACACAGCAGACCAAAACCACCAAACCCCACCCAAGCCCCCAAAGCAAGCTTAATGCTGAAACAGAGTAAAATAATTATCTCAGGAATACATAAGTATTTTCAAAGATACCTTCATGTCACCACGAGGTTTTTACCAAAATAACTCCCAGTAACTCAAAAGAGGCTCACCAAATTCCCAGTTACCTGCCCTTCAAGTGATTGCTACTATTCCTCCAGGGCTCATTGAGCCATCATATAAAAGCTCACTTACTTTACCATTCATTTTATGTAATGGAAACTCTAATGCCAAGGCAGGAAATTCTTGTGCAGAACTGCAGCATCCCTGGGAGCTGCAAGGGAGGCAGCTCGTGGTCTAAAACACCCTTTCACAGGCAGCACCACCATGAACTCTCATGGGCAAGCTCTGAGTGCCCTGTGCTGGGAACAACAGAGTTTCTCCCTCCTCCCCTTCCCCACTACCCCTCCGAGGGCCCAAGGCTCTGCCTGTGCTAGGAGGAAACCCTTTGTTAGCTGAGCACAGACAGACAAGAACGTATTTTCCCAACAGCTCCACTCAGTGAGCACCAGCTCACCCAGTTTGTCCAGTCCAACAGCTTCTGTTGTAACTGGGGTAATTTAAGATGAGAATTTGAGCACGTAAGTGCTCTCCACACATCTGTACACAAAGCAACACCTGATCACCTGCTGCTTACAAAACAAGGTGTGCTGGAACAGTAGCAAGGGAGTGTAACAACAACAGGACTGTAAGTGAAGCTGCCCTCAGTCACTGCACTGCTCTTATCTTTATAATACGCCTACAATCAAAGTACAGATTCACCCCTGAGATTTTAATTGCTGGGGATACTTAATGGTATTTCACAGTCTGGGATCCAAAGCTTATCAAGGGCTTTGCCTTTTGCTCCTGTTCCAGCTCAGTCCTCTTAGACAGACAAAATGGTTTGGGTTGGAAGGGACCTTAAAGCTCATCTTGTTTCACCCTCTGACACAGGGACACCATCCACAAGACCAGGCTGCACAAGGAGTTATAACAAGCTGTTAAAACATGTTTAAAATGACATTTTCTGACTTCTGAAAAAGGAAGGAGATATACTTACTTCAGTATCATATTCATAGTCTCATTTCGATCTTTACCTTGAAATGGCAGGGTACCAGTAAGCATTTCAAACTGGAAAGAACAAATGTTAATCTAAATCAGCACTTCTTCCCCCAACTGCTGAAACAAAGTGTTAAGCACTGCACTCTTTCCTATTTCTACATCAGACTGGTTGAACTTGGAAAAGATTATGAAAATGTTTCCAAATCTAAAATTCTGCTCTCACTTGCAGTTTACATGATGGTAACAGTGGCAAGTGTAACATGATGATGGAGGAATATTTTACATCAAGAAGCTACTTGAAAGTAATAAAATGTCCCTCATACCAGGTTTTAGATGTTGCCATATTCCAAAAACCACAAGAATGGTAAATTCTACAACAGTAGTTTACTTTTCAAGTCCATCTGCATGTCAGATGCTCTAACACATCCCAGGAAGGGCAGAAGTGGCAGCAGTTACTCACTTAGGTCACCACTCGACTCCAGCACTCCTTCCACAGGCTCACTCTTACAGAAAAGCCATTAATATTCCTTCAAACCAGGACTTGATGTCTGTTTTTACATTTAACTATCAAGTAACATGCAAAATAAGTACACAAAGTGAAGTCTCACACTGACTACAGCTGGTTTTCACTACTAATGCATAACACACAGGATTTTTCTGGTGCCTGATAAACATCCCTTAGAGGTGAAAAGTCGATTTTACTCCACCCAGCAGCAATTCAGTTATTGACTTGTCCCCCTTACCCAAGCATCCCTAAGCAGAACTGGACAAGTTTATTCTAAGTGTATTTGTGTGAGCTTAGCAAGGAAGCAAGAGGCAAATACAGTACCATGAGGACCCCAAAGGACCACCAGTCAGCACTCTGGTTGTGCCCTCGCCTGTTTACCACTTCAGGAGCCATGTACTCTACAGTACCACAGAAAGAATAGGCCTTCTTCTCTTGGTCTACTGATTCCTTGCTGAGTCCAAAGTCTACAACAACAGCACCACAAGAATACAGCCAGTAAAGAACTCCAGGGGAAAACAAATAAATCAATATATGGTACTTCAAAATCCAAGTGTTGAGAGGTTTGGGTTGGTTATTTTCAGAAATAGGATTAGCACAGCTCTCCACGAAACAAGAGACTGCAGGTATCTGGAGATAGCACATTTAGTTTACTTCACATCTCCAAAACCATTCTAAAAGTCATTAAATTCATGATTAGCTATCAAAATTATTACTGAAATAACTCAACATTTGAAATCCTACATGTTTAGAGCCCTAAGATACTCAGAGGTTCTCATTTTCTCTGTTTACTGCCTGCTTTATTCACACAAAAAATTGGATAGAAATAAAAATCAGTTTCAAAGGGAATGCAGCCTGCATGGTCTGCTCTTACTGAATGATGAATAAATAAAATCACACTAAAAATATTGTTGTTACATAAGGCAACATGGTTCTGTAACCTGCCTCAAGTTCAATACAGAACAGTCCTGCATTCCCAGAATACTTCATTCCCAGAACACTTTTTCCCTTTCTTGAATACAGTGAATACACAATTCTTGACACTGGCTCAGCTCTCAAAAATCCTTTTTTTCACAGGAGAAAACGATTGCTAATCAGTGATCCCATCCATTAGTTCCAGTTTCAGAAGGAAGTGACAAATTTAGGACTGAATTGTAGATACAGCAGAATTTTAAAAGGTATGCATTTTATAAATCTGATTTCCATCACCATTATTCCATCAAGTCTTTGAGGGTTTAAAAAACTTCATTTTCTCTTGGAATCTAATAGCAATATCTTAGATTAAAATATATGATGAACTCTCTATGACAAAAGCATCACCTTAAGTGTAATTTAAATCTTTCAGAAATTTATAGTAATTTGTTTTCCAAATAGTCAGTATTATGCATACATCATTTTCTAGAATATATGTATTTGGATTGTTCCTTACAGAACTTTCTTCTGCAATTTTATATGCATTTAAGATTGATAATACAGAAACTCAAAAAAGCTTATTTAGGAAGTGCTGTATTAATGAATGGTGCCTACCTGTTAACTTGATATGTCCTGCTTCATCAAGCAAAATGCTGAAAATTAAAATTCACATTCACCAAAACACATAAAGAGCAATGTTTACATAAAACACTTAAATTTTAAGTTAAAAATTATGATATCCAATTCTGTTATTACTTTAACGAGCAAATACTATTTCATTTAAACCACAGATATATTTTTTACACTTTGTACTTGTTTACAAAGTCTAACAGAAATAGTTTTAATTTTTTACAGTGGAAAAGGCAAAGCAACAAGCAGAATACACATAATAGTGGTAAAATACATTTTACTTTACTTTTCTGGCTTCAGGTCCCTGTACACAATTCCCAAGCTGTGAAGGTGATCCAAAGCAAGGGCCAGTTCTGCGAGGTAGAATTTCACATCTTCCTCTGTAAACATAACCTAATAAGAACTGTATAGATTTACCTTCTGATCTTGTCTTCAGTTTTTAAAACTGCAATCTAAAAAAAATATAGTCCTGTCTGCCTAAATTTCAAACTTAGTTTTAAAAGTCACTTGTGAACTCATAATTCATGAGTTCAGCCAAGAGCAATGATTTACTAATACCTGTTAATGATAAAGTACACAAAGAACTACCTGCATTACTTAAATAAAACCATCAGCATTACTGCAGAGCATTAATTAACTTTTAGATAATAAATTAATTGCTATATTTGGTGTAACTGACACTCAGCACTCCTCCTGCCACAATGCCAGACAGTTTTCCACTGCATCATAAAATTTAATATATGGCTGCTGTATTGGGTTAGTTATTTACATTAACAAAATATAGGAAAAAGAAAAAGAAAAAATCATTTAGGAAAAACCATGCAGAATAAAACACTGGTGACAATAACAATGACAATTTTGAAGAACCTACTCTGCTCCTAGGAAAAAAAAAATAAAATTAAAGAATCATGGTGAGACATTGAAATACTGATGTTTCTCCTAGAGCAGAGATGCACTTCTGTCCTGAACACTCCACAGGTTGCTTCTAATTTAATACACAAAAACTGTACCTGCTTTGGCTCTTGTCATGTTCTACAGATTACTGGAGGAGTTTGGAATCTTTAAATGGATTGAATCTGGGCTTTGAGGGAACTATTCCCTTGCTTGCTGAATCCAGCAGGAATGGGAAGTGCAGTCACTCAGCTGCTGCCCAGCAAGGCTGAAATGGAAGTACCTGGCTCCCTGATTCAGTGCCTCTGCTCTGTACTCTGAATTGCTCAGGTGTGATCTGTTCTCCAGGCACAGAATATTCCCAGATTTCCATAACACCAGCTGCTAACCTCAGGTGAACAATGAAGCTGTTACACTCCACACAGTGTCACCTCCACACCTTTAAAGAGCAGTGGTGATGCTGGGTTTCTTCTCTTTCAAAAGAGCAAAGGGAAACCTTGGATTTCATTACTCCTTGGATCTCAATACTCCTTGGAGCAGCCAAAATGCAAATCTCACAACACAATGATGCTAAATGCTAATCCACAATCTCCCCATAATGACAGCTAAAGCTGTTCTCTGGGTCAAGTTAAACGTGATGCAAGTCAACTTCATTAAATATTACCAATAAAAACTTCATTACACACTCATCTCACTGCCACAGCTAAAACTCTCATACCCACATTAGAATTTAAAGACCAACAAAAGTCTTTTAATAACTTCATCCTAAATCAAATTAATTTAAAATAATCCTTGTGTGCAAAGTATGGAATGCCACGGGGAATTTATCCTCATGTGCAGTGTCCATAGGATGGGTTTTACCATGGACTTGTGAAACTACTTGACACTCCCACCAGAAAATAAAACCCTGATTCTTTTTTATATCTATGTACATAAAAGCCAGCATAGAAGGTAACTGAAGTGTTCCAAAGAGCAGATGGAGGCTTAGCAGTAGGAGAACTTGAGAATTATGACTTTTTGATTCCCACAGGGAATATATCCCTCTTTCAACCCCTGATGGAAGTTCTTCAGGATAGTCTTGCATCCCTTATTTAGGAATGTTGCACAGTGGATAATCCCAGCTGGGTTAGTGCAAGAGAACAGCTCTTCCTGCTATTCCAGAATTCCCTCTGGAATTAGACATCCTGTATCAAAGCAGAGCCTGACCTCTTTCCTACCTCCTGCTCCAATAACCCGGGACAAGTAGGTCACTTTAAGTTTTTAACAGCCAGATTTCAGATTAATTAATTTTGAGCTCAATTCTTAGACATAATCACTGTGTTACAAAGCTCAGCTTTCAACAAAAATGCCTTGAAATTCTTCCTTCTCTTTTGCCTGTTCCTAAAGCAAAATCTTTGTTTTAATGAAAAGTATAAGGGGGAAAAACTCTCTCTTGGCCTTACATACTGGAAATAAACAACCTCCTCCACACCATGAAGAAATCAGTCAGATAACACAGTTTTCTCATTTAAGAAAGTGGCTTTTCCTGTGCTTTGGCAGTATAAATGGATTTACAGTGGTGAAAACACTGAAAACCTCTCTTGCTGTGAAGCTGTTGAGAAACTGCCATTAAAAATTTAGATCTTTATAAAAGGTTTGCCAAAAGAAAATAAAAGTCTTCTAAACGTGTTCATAACACTTAAGGTAACATGTAATAAATATTTGATGGCAAATGTTTAAAAAAAACCAAAAACAACAGCCTGTAGCTGTATCCCATTCCCCCCTGTGGAGCTCTCCCTCCAGGAAACAAAAACAGAAATGAAAAATTCAAGGTCCAGCTGTGTGCCAGGGCTGGATGGAGGGGAGTGGGCTCAAAAGCACTCGGTGTTCCCACTTTGTGGGATTCAGGATGAGCACTTGGATTGCAGCACAAGGCAATTTTACAGTGCAGCAGAAAGCTCTCAGGGCTGCAGGATTCCAGGAGCACCTAGGCTGACTAAGAGCATGAGAGCTACACATCCTCTTCCTTCAGTGCTAAATATTCATTTACTTCAGTTGTGTTTCCAAGCAACAAAACATTTTTAGACAAAAGAACTGTACTTTGCAGATGCCAAATTAAAACTTGGGCTACTCATCAATACACACTCGGGTTTCTTAAGGATAGAACAGAATCTAGAATATGTAAGGAAAGCCCAAAAGTTATTAAAAACTTCACTATGACAAGAAATATGGGGGAAAACAGGTTTAGAAGCCGATCCTGTACCAACAAAACCCAACCCCTGTCTAAAAGTGAGTGGAGATAAAATTTCAGGTACTTACCTCTTTGGATAATCGTGTGAATACATCTCCTCCCCTGAGAAAATCCAATATTAAATAGAGCTTCCCTTCAGTCTGAAAGGCTTTAAAAAATAAAATATATAAAAAAAAAAAATCAATAGTTGTATGACAAAGCTACAAACCAGACCTGAATGCTTTTACAACTAGGAAAATTCAGTCATAGGCAATACTTTTGTTGTGGAGCTGAAATAATTCAGCAGCACACGAGGTAATTTATTGAATGATTCCTCGCTTCTTCACAGAAGAAAATCTTAGTCATGAGAGATTATTAAAATAATGTTCTTTTATTTCTCCTTTGTCAAACAGGGAAACAGCAAGGATGTCAATTACTGTGGTTTGGTTTAAATCAATGAAAAGCACAAAAATCTCTGCAGAACTTCAAAGTAAGGATTTGGAAAACTTCTTACAAGAGGGTTCAACCTGAAAGTTTGATATAGATGTGTATTTACATTTCTTTTTTTTCCAAGCTGCTAGAACCTAACATGGACCCTCCAGAAGTGAGACAGACCAAGGGCAGCTGTGCCTTCAAGGAGTGCAAGGAAGTGTAGGCAAAGCAAAGGAAGCTGTACCAACCATAGTGCAGTTTGACGATGAACGGGTGATTTACTTCTACCAAGATGTCTCGCTCCATTTTGGTGCGGACTCTGTCCCGAACTGAGGGGAAACAGGAAATACCCAGAGTGAAACAAATGCATTTGGTGCAACACAAACACAGCAGAAAGGCTTTGCTGGCTAAAGGAATCTCTTCCCTTTTCACTTTATTTGTTTCTGATCACAGAATCACTGGGTTGGAAGAGATCTCCAAGATCATTGAGTCCAACCCAACCCTAACACCTCAACTAAACCCTGCACCGAGTGCCACATCCAGTCTTGTCTTAAACACATCCAGAGATGGTGAATCCACCACCTCCCCAGGCAGACCATTCCAACACTTTATCATCCTTGCTATAAAAAACTTTTTCCTAATATCCAGCCTATATTTCCCTTGGGGCAGCTTAAGGCTGTGTCCTCTCGTTCTGTCAGTTGCTGCCTGGAGAAACAGACATGATGTTCAAGTCTCTCAAAGAACTCATCCTTTCAGACAGCAAAACTCTAGTTTGTTTCTTGTCTGCCCTAAATTTGTTATTTGCTTCATTGTATTTCCAGCACATCCCCAAATTTTGTGATAACCCATATTGCTTTCCAGAAAAAAGCTCCCATCTGTGTTTCCAACTTCAACTTTTGAATTAACTCTCTGTCCTGAATATAAAATATTTTTAAGATTACTTTTTCTCCTTTAGCAGTAACAGTCCTTTTTACACACAGTGGACTCGCACCCATTTAAGTGTCTCCTGAAAGCCAAAACACTGAATTAAATTGTGCTGGCTCCTGGAACAAGAGAATGCCTTAACTTTAACCACAGCAGAGTTCTGACTTAACAAAAGACAAAAGGAAAACTGTTTATGAAATTAACTTGTTTTCATATAATGAAAAGTCTAAACAGAATTAAATAATCCAATTTTAAACTTTGAAAGAGCATTTCTGACCACATAATTAAAGCTACCTGGCCAGATTTAAAATAATACTTAAACATGAACTTACAAGTTACTTTTAAAAAAACCCTCATGTCAGAGAAGAGTGATGAACTCACTGACAAATATTTAAGATTAAAAAAAGCTTTTAAATACAGGTACACTATAGCCCATGGTCCAAAGTCTCAGTTGAAAGACAAACCTACCTTTTAAAGAAGCTTTTTTCAACACTTTCATTGCATAAAGCTGCCCAGCATCAGGCCCAATTATCTTCCTCACAAGGAAGACCTGCCAATATAAAGCCCATTTTTAAATCACTGCAAGCTTGGTAATCAAACCCAAACTCTCACAAAGCATTTGCAAACCTCCCATTGATGTCAGGCAGCTTCCAGTGCTCTGTACCAAGCACACACCTTTAAAGGAAAAGCAAAACTGCATTCCTTGATCAGACCAGAGCTGCAGCAGCACCAAGCTCTCTGATGCATTACCTTGGCCATAATGTCAGGGTTCTTTCCTGATTTATCAAACAAGTTTTTACAGAAAGATGTTGCTTTCTATCACTTTCTTGGAGAATGACAATTCTGCCTGGTCTGCCACCTCCCAAGAGGTTTTTGAGGTTTAGGACCCAAGTCTCAAATATGAAACATTCATTTTCATTAATGAATTCTGTAAAAGTGGTGAGATGAAAGCAAGGAAACCTCTCCATTTAAGATCAAAGCACCCTTTCCCTCTGGAACAGCAACTCCAACAGGTTTTTCTACTTTTTTTCTCTCCGGGAGACTTTTAAAGATAGATAGGATACAACTTGACACTGAGAAAAGCATATTAGATAAAATATTACCGTACAAAGACATGGAGCTACACTAATTTTTAACCACCAGATCTTCCAATTTACAAATTGGTTTGATATGTGCTCCTACTTCTAAACTGCTGTTCTTGTGATAGCAATTATTAGCTATGAATGATTAGATTTTGCTGTGACAAACAACATACAAGTCACGAGAGAAAGCCAAGATCTAACCAAAACTGCCTCTCTGATCTTACCTCACCCAGACTTTCATTTACACTACATTTATTTACATCTAGAAATTATATGTATTTTTTTCAATAATCTTGTCAAATTTTCCATTCTAGAATCACAAATTCAAGCCCTGTCATGACTAAGTTGTACAGGGTTGTTTTTATTTTAAACTGTGGTTAGAAGAAAAATGTCATCATGTTTCAAGGTTGTCTGGCTTTTTGTTTTAATAAGTTTTGCCCAATAACAGGCCTACAACAGTGCCCTCCTACAGGTCAAGGTGATAGAAAATAGTAAAGGGAGTAATTTGAACAGCAGCAACCAAGGAAAGGGCCGTAGATTAATACAATCACAATTAGAAAATATTAATAAGCACATAGAAATGTTTTAATCTTGATAATCAGCAACTTATGAGAACACAAGGAATCCAAGTACAAATTTTAACTAATAAGGCCCAAAATAGCAGAAAACTACTGCAGCACCACCTATTTAATTTGCAGACAGATCCTCCATAATTCCATATCTGCTTTAGAAGGCAAATCATTCCTCAAAGGATGGAGAGAGAAATTCCATAATTCAGGATGTTCAACCCTTTATTTCTGTGGAAATGTTAAACCCTGCACTGATGTCAAAACGAGGCTCCAGCAAAGCAACTTTGTGTTTGCCAAACCCAAAGGAAGGACCCTGGGAGTAGAAACTGGGAAGAGAAAGCACCGTGAAGGCAACAGCCACTGATCCTCCTTGTTTGTTTTCTGTTTTCAGTGGCAAGAACAGAGATCAAGAGCTCTGAGCTCAGGTATGCAACAGGCTCCATGCAGCTCCTGAAGCTGCTTCCTGAAGAGGCACTGCCAGGATTCCAGAGCTCCAGAGCATGTCTGGCCAAGCTGGTGGGAATTCCAGGCAGGAGCACTCCTCAGGCTGGCACAACCCTGAGCTCTGGGAAGCCAAATCTGAGTCAGGGCTGGCTGTGCCAGCTGTGCTGAACCCTGAGGTGGCTGCAGACATCTCAAAGTCAGGAGTAATAAATATATGGAGCCTTTCAGGCTCCCACAGTGAGAAGTGTGAGGGAATTGGCAACCAACATTACCAGGTACAGAAATGTTTCTGAAACCTTGAAATATTAAGAAATATTTCAAGTCTGTTCTCTGCACTATCACTTATGCACAGAATGCATTCCTAATGTCAATTTTCTCCTCTCTCATTCCACTCTATGCAGAGGTTTGTTCCTGCCTAGAGACAGAACAGCAGAAGAACAGGAAAATGGGAACATATGTAAAGCTGATTGACTACTTTAGATGTTGCAAAAGATATAGTTTGAGTCTGGTTTTAAAAAATTAATTCCCTTATGCACTAGGATTAATATTTCAACTACTGTGGTTCAACACAGTGACTGAGAGATCAGATTTTTAACTTCATTTCTGCAAAGTGACACCAAGTGGCACATTACAAAAGAAAAATATTGTAACAACAACCCTGCCATATTTCTTCTCTGTGCCATTTAAATAATTAGTATCTTTTAGCTGCAGATCACTTGATAAATACATCTAAATAAAAAACCTGAAATACATTTCCCAGGTTATTTACTTTAAGTTCCAAACAGCCACAATCAACTCTCCTGTAGCTACATAAATACAAATTATGTGCCTTGAAAAAAGCCAAACATTCCCAGCATGTCAAGGCCCACCAATAAAGACAAACCACCTTTTCCTTCAGAAGGTTCTGTCCATGGCATTGGAGCAAGGCTGGGAAAGGATTCAATTACTCAATGCATTTTCAAACATTCCCAGCAACTCTGCTGGCCATTATTTCCCTGGGATGCCTGGACAGGTCTATGGAACAAGTTTATCATCTTACCTTTCCAAATGATCCCTGTCCAAGAACCTTAAGTAGTTCAAACTGTGCTGGATCTGCTTTCTCACATCCTTCTTTCACGTGGTGTGTAATAGGAATTTCTTTCACACTTCCTTCATCCTGTGATTTCAAAGCAAACAAAACACAACAGTGAACAGGACTGCTGTAACTAAGTCTTGCTAAAAGTGCTTGTAAATATCTGGGTTTTTCTTTGTTTAGTTTTATTTTAATAAAGCACTTGAAATTCTAATAAAGTATAAAGGAAAACGGTTTAAACGAAGAGTTTTCCCATCTATATTTTCTTAAATAGATGCATCTAAAATTTCCAAACTGAAGGAATATTCTCAGAGAATGCCATAAATATTTCAGCTACAGAAAAGCTGGATTATTTTACATGAAAGGAATAAATGTACAGAGTTTTAAACCAAGACTTCTGTGCTTCACCTCTGCTTAGCAGCTTTAGTTTTCCCAGTGATTACTCTACTCATCTTTCCCCCCTCCTGAAATAAGTCTTAATGAAAGTCAAATTGAATTTCATCATTTGAGGTAATTATTGCTTTTCACAGCAGCAAATAATAACTCTGGCCATCCATTTGTAGCTAGAGGAACAGGCAGCATTTGAAGACCATAAATAAGATATGAGTCATCTTAAGGACTCTGAGAACTCTTGCATCCAAGAGAAGAAACAGCTCTGGGGTGCAGAGCTCCTGGGAAGATTATCCAGTGTGGGGACCTCCTTCAGACAGCTGAGGGTAATTCTGAGCTGGGTGAGTGATTTAATGTTCTCTTGACTTTCTCATGTCCCTCTCATCTGTAGCAAAGCAGGGCACAGCAGCCCCAGTTGTGAAAAGACAAATGTTCCTGATGACAACCAATCTCATGATGGATTGCAGCTTTTATGGAGTAAGACAAGTTTCTGAGAGCCAAAACAAGCAAGGTGTCAAAATAAGCACCCTTGAAATGAAAACCTGAGGCCCACAACAGCAACCTCAGCTTGCAGGTGGAAAAGGAGCAGCACCCTCAGCCCTATCAAGAATATCAATAAAGTACCTGTACAAAACACAATCACAAGGGAAAATCCCATCTGATTTGCAGTACTTCACTTCTGGGGCATTACCAGCTGTCTCCTGTTCTCTCTTCAGGCCTTCATTTTGAAAGTTTCTCTTAGCAGAGACCAGAAAAACACCCCACCAACCTCCTGTGAGTTACTGCCCCTCGATGAGAAGTGCAAACAGCACCAGGAAAGGATCTGAGCACTGGATGGAACAGCTGGGTTTTGGAAATAACTTCACTCTGTAGTTGGGTGAACTTACTGCCCAAGATTGTGCACTGAAACCTCTAATTAGCTTTATCACAGTTCATACAGAAGTACCTAGATGAAATTCTGGTTTTACACAGAAATTCAGAGTAGAAATCTGCTCATCTAAATTTGTACATACTGCAGTAATTAAAGAAAAAAATGAAGCAATCATCACACTGCATTAACTGCTTCTGCCTTAATTGCTTTGCTTGTCCAGAGGGGGAATGAAAGAGTTCAAACAAACATCTTGGTATATTCCCAAATTGTAGTCCAGCTGCTACTGCACACGAGTCCTTTCCCCTCCCCTCTCTTATTTCATCCTCTTCTGGGAAAGGCCTGTTTGTTCTGCCTGCTTCCCACACAAAGGTGGGTATTAACACCAGACACTGCTGGAAAACAAAGTTAATTCTATAATTCACATCCAAGCTATTTGATTTCCCTCTTTGGTCACAACCCCCCAGCTGACACACACTGATGACACACTGTAAACATCCCAACTTCCACTCATCCATTCCCCTTGGTGACTGTGCATTTATACACTCAGAGGGAAGATACACCTATCTTTTCATTTTCCTTTACTTTTTAAACAAATGCCTAATTTAAGGCAGGCAAGAACAGCAGCATTCTGAAGTCATCTGATGACAGATGAAAGCAGCAAGTTGTCTAATTACACACCAAGTTGTACAACAGACTTAATGGCTGCTTATTCCTATGAAATATGTAAATAATCTACTTGGAAGCCTTTTTTCTTCACCATCCTAATTTGTATTCCTTAACACTGTGAACCTTTGCATGAGAAAAGCTCTTTAAGAGTTCAGCCTCTCCTGTGTTTATCACCCACCTCGAGCCATTAGCCTGTGACATCACACGTGGTTGCTGAGGAGACTGAGGATTTCTAAATGTGAACTCAGGAGAGAAATGTTTTCCATGCAAATAGAGACTAACTTGAGATGGATTAAATGAGTTATTTTTTTTATGAAGTGTTTTATCTTCACAAAAGATGTCTATATAATTTCACTTACTTATCTATCATTAAGGTACTAAAAATTGGCATGACTGAAGGATAAAGAGACCTCTTCATCACTGCCAAGGAATGAGCACACAGACCTGAGCAGCTTCAAGCCACTTTCATTTTCGTTTCTACTTTGGCGTCCATGAACTGCAAATTTGGTTATCTCATTTTGTGTTCTGCTGCTTGAGCAGCAAATTTCCTTCCAAGCTGAGGGACCAGCTCCTACCCAGTGGCCTTGTACAAGAGGGAACTCTTCCCTGCTCCCAGCAGGTTCATCAGGAGCCAAGGAGCCAAAGGAAACACCGGGATCAGTCGTGGCTTTGTCACAGCTCCCTGGAATGTGGCTCCAAGCACCCGCGAGCTCAGCAACCTCCTCCTCCTGGTTCAAGACAATCCACTGCTCCTTTCTTTGTTATGTGAGACCACTTTGACATTTTATTTACCCACTCCACACCAGGAAATGTCCAGGCACCACATGGTTCTATGCCCAAGACTTCATTCTCTTAATCCCTTCCTAATAAATGCTGTTATTGTAACACAAAGCAATGGTTACAACTGGTGACAAGATCTACTTATCCCAGAATCCCAGGGCAGGCTGGGTTGGAGGGACCTTAAAGCCCACTCAGTGCCACCCTCTGCCATGGACAGGGACACCTTCCACTGTCCCTGGTAGCTCAAAACCCTGTCCAACCTGGCCTTGGACACTCCCAGGGGTGGGAAATCCACACCCTCTCTGGGCAACAGATACTTGACACCCTCTTCATGACCTTGCCCAAAAATAAAGGATGAGAGTGCTGACAAATGATGGCCAGTATTTCCATGGGAAGTCAGGCATTTCACCACACACAGGATGAGCCTGAAGTTTAGCCAGCACACAGAACAATCATCTTCAGCATCTCCTGAGCAGGCACTGGACAAAACTCATGCTCAATAGGGGCTTGCCTGGGATATTTCTACACAAAAGCAAAATTAACATATAGGTATACACATTAATTCTGTTCTAAAACAGCAGAATTAAGTACCTTTGAGCTGAAGGTACAGCAACTACACTAAAAACTACCAGGGCAGAGCAGATGACTGTAGCAAGAGCAGCACTCAGCACTCTGTATGAAAGGTTCCAGGTTGGCCTGAGCATTTCTGAGGTTCAGGGATCAGCAAATGCTCCCTCCAGCACAAGGAATCTTTCCACAAAGCTCTGCTTCATGCAGCAGATTTTCCCAAACAAGGCACTGACAGTCCCTACCCAGGTACTAATTTCCAAAGCCATCTTTGAGACTTAAGAGTCTCCTCAGGTATTGTTCAAGTACAATGATGGGTTCAGAAGTTATTAAAGAGCAGGGAATGCATAAATTTTGTTTCAACAGGAGGTCATGCTAATAAGTGGCTGAAGTGACCAGGTATCACACACTTACATGGTAGGAATAGGGTTCACCTTCTTCCATAGGCTCATCTGCCATTTTAAGGCCATTTAGCTGGAGAGGGGAATGTAGGGGGAAAAAAAAAAAAAAGAAGAAAGAAAAAACATCATTAAGACCCAACAATTTCAAATTAATAGAGCTCAAAATTCAACCAATTTACATTTCAGAGCACACAAGTGAAAACTGGTGGTGGGGTTGCTCTAATTTAAAGTTGTAGTTTCAAACAAACATTACTACTCAGTAGTTATATTTAGCATCTCCCTTATGTATCATTTAGCATCTCCCTTTGTAAATGCCATCATTATTATTATTATGCCAGTGTTATTTAATTGGAATTAATTTAAAACTCCTTTAAAAGCTATAGATACCACCCCACAGGATAACACTAATGCAGAATTCCTCAGTAATGCATAAAACTTATGCTGCAGATGCTTTTCAGAAACAGTCTTCTAATTAAAATTAATTTGCAGTTTGAAGAGAAAAGATGCAAAAAGTTATGCCAAGCCTTTTTGAAGATACCAAGTCCACAGTTGCAGTAAAAAGAAAAATTTAAAGAAAATCAAAACTTAGTTAAAGCACTCCCTAAATCACAAATAATTCAGTGCTCTAAAAAAAAAAACCCAAAAAAACACACACCACAGAAATATGAAGGACGCGCTCTGTTCAGACATGCAAAGCATTCATTAAAAACTGGAAACACATGACAAAAATGGGTGAATGCCATTAAGAACCTTGCTAGTAATAATTGCTAATTTATTTATATATTAATTGTTCATCTCTACCTTTATGTGGCACAGGTCTCATGCTAAAATACTAACTAGAAATGACATAATAAACTTTTTTCCTGAAAACAGAAGTTGAGCCAATTAAATTCTTAGGTTGGGTAATGACTTTTTCTGAAATTCAAAATTTTTCTTCAGAAATTCTGAACTTCTGAATTTTTCTAAAATCCCTAAGATAGTGGGATATGGTATTGGCAGCATGGCAGTTGGTACAACACAGAAATGTCCCACAGATTCCTCTGTTCAGAACCAATCCCAGAATCTGGAGGAACAGGTGGGGCTGCAGAGCCAGGTTTGTACCACGACTGTGACACCCAGGCAAACCCTCAACCACTTCCACTGCTGCTACAGGCTCCTGGTTTTGAGGAGAGCTTTTAAGAGCTAATTCACAAATTAATGATTTTGATAAAATTAAATCTCCAATTTTTGTAGCAAGATACTGGCACGTATTTTTGGACTATATCCTCACTGGAAAAAACAAAACAAAAAACCAAAAAACCACCAAAAAACAAACCAAAAAACCACCAAACAAACAACAAGAAAACAAAAACAACAACAAACAAACAAACAAAAAAACACCACAACCAACAAATGAAGCACACAGCTTCACTTATATTCACTCTACAAGTTTCTATTTATTATAACTCAGTTAAGCCAATGGTACATTCAACCCATGCCCATCACTCATCTCTCATGTGTTGCCACCCCAACTCTAAAAGTCAAAAATCACTCATCCACTTCCCTGGATCCAGAAACCAAAGCTACTAATCTGCTACATAACTTACTTTTTTTGCATAAATATTCTTTTCAAATTAGATACTGGGAGGAACAAGACACTCACTATGGTTGTTATTGCATGAATTAACTGAATAAATTTAGAAGTAACACCAAAGTCAGCCCAGCTCTGACCTCCCACCTTATTTCCATGCAATTTCTTTTCACAATACCATAAAATTACATTCAACTGTGAACCAATGTGAAGCCCACCAAAATTGTCCCAAAAGCTTATTTGGAACTAGAAACAAACTGGGTATTTTCTACTCCAGATGCTCAGAAGTGTAATAACATTGTTCCATCATGGACTTTAATTTGGAGTGATTTTATCAGGCATTTCCCCTTTTCTCTTTGTTACTTCAATTTAAGCTCTGGAAGCAATGCCACCAGCCAGAACTGTAGATACACTGAAACCAACACAGATACAAAAAATGAGACTGGAATCAGGGTTTGAACCCAAAACCAGTGTGTTATTTCATCTATGCTGTTCCTGAGAGCACCATTTAATGTACTTTCAACTTGCTGGCAAATCAAGTACATTAAGCTATTGGATTTTTATGGCAGGTAATCATCTTAATTAACAATTTCCTATCATATACTTTTCCCTTTCATTGTTGCTCCTTGGTTTGAGCTTGATTTTTCCTGCCCAGTGTCTCTGTACTGGTACAGACTGGGACACCTGCCAATTTCTAGTCTAAAGAATTTGATGTTCAAGGCCATAAATCTGCTTTTATTGCTTCATACACACAACCACACTTTTCCCATATTTGTTTGTGAAGCCTGGTCACTGTACAGAAAAAAAAAACACCAAAAAACAAACAAACAAAAGCAAAAAAAACCCTCCAAGGAACAAAAATCTCCAAACCTGTTGGAATATAACCCAAAGTCTGCTAGCTTGTTAAGTAATTCAGCTAAAAAAAGTCAATGACAAAAATCAAATCATTACTGTCTAGTACAGTCACTTAATTGGCCAAGTTTCAATAACCAGAAGCTGGCAAAAAAGAAAAGTGACAGTTAATACTTATTTCCCACCTCTGTGGAAACCAGATACAAAATGCAGCTTCCACAGCCAAGTGAGGCTCCTTTTAGTGATTTAATCATGAATATTTATGCATAAACATATATAGAACAGAACTATTTTATCCTGTAAGTCATTACTTCCTAAATATCTATGAATGCAGAAATTTAATTTATTATTGAGAATAAAAAGCACAGCTCTCTATAAGAACAGGTGAAAGAAGCCAGTACCATGATTGTGAAGGAGATTCCTTCATCTTTCAATCATTTTGCTGTTCAGTGCTGCTAAAGTCCTACAACTGAACATTTTAAATATTAACTCCCATGAAAACACAAACTGAACTCAGACATTTAGGCAAACACTGACAATACTTTCCAAATACACATTCTGGAAATGACACAAAGTACCCACGTTGTTGATTAGTATAAAACAACAAAAGGAACTATGTCAACAGATGAGCTCAAAGTTTAAGTCAGACACTCACTTTTGCAGAGGTGCAGGCTGAGGGTCCCAGCTGCCTGCCATGGAGCAGGGAGCACTGTGCCTCTGGATTTAAATAGTGCCACAGATCCCATGGTTGGGACCATCCTATTACCTTGGGAGAATATCCAGAGGGCTTCTGTGGGCTGGGAAAAGGCTTAATGACTATTGCACGTGGTTTTCCTCTGATTATTATAGCAGAACAGAGGATTGCCAGTATTACAAAGATTTGAACCATCTGCCCCCTGCCAAATTAAGGATGTTTACACTGTTTACATGGTAAATGCCTTAGGACTTGGTGGGTCCACCAGGAAAAGTGGTGGAAGGTGTAAAGCAGGTTCATCCTGTCCTGGTTTTCCATGTCTTCACTGAGGCATTCAAACAGAATTTAAAAAATTCTAGAAAAAGCAGAGCTGGGAATTTTATCATCATACTATAATTAGAAGTAAAAAGCAATATTCAGCACCACTCACCTAAAATCTTGTCTGGTTTCAAAGAGGTAAAATGCTACCCAAGGATCACCAAGAGCTCCTGTATCCTCCACAGTTCCTCCTTCCCTGGGCTCCATTTGGGAAGTTACTGTGGTGTTCCCAGACCTGCACTTCAGTTCACCCACATGAACACAGGAATAACCAGTTTCCTTCCCCACACACAGAAGGAAAGCTTCAAGTACTTATTTCAAAATATTCAAGTGGAAGCTTACACTGGAAACCCCAATTATGTCAAAAAGACTTAAAAAAAATATATCCTGTCAGGACGACCACATTTGTTCCTCATTTATACTTAATTACATCTAAAGAGAGTTTGCATCATTAATTTAATTAGCAACACACTGGCCTACTGAGCATTTCCTGAGATAGGTCTGAGGAATTTGAGGGTTCTGGGCACATCCACTCCCCACCTGCACAAACCCTGGGCCAGCCCCAGCCCCTCAATTCCCCCAACAAAGGGAAGAGGCCTCAGAACTCCCTCACACTCTTTAACACACCAAGGAAAGGAGGGAGATAAAGCAATCTAAAACACCTGAAACCCATAATCAATTACTGGGGATAGCTATAAAGTTCTCTTCCTGTGGCAAATAAATCATACATTCAGACAGGATACCAAACCTTCTGCAACATATAATTAGTGATTTTAAAAGAACATTTTGATCCTTCCCATTATCAGATCAGGGGAGAATTACGTGTGCCTCCAACAAGTTATAGCTCAGGCAAGACACAGAGCTGACCCCAAGCACAGGGATCACAAAAACAGCCAAGGACTTGAGATCTTTTCATTCCTGCCTGTGAACATGAGCATAACTTCACAGTCAAGGGGCATAAAGCAGCCAGTCTCCAAATCATGTCTGAGGGCAGGTAATTCTGGAAAAGGGTAAGATTTAAACTTGATGAAAGCAACAATTTCAAGTTCTATTTTTAATGTAGTGAAGTAGTACATAAATAGCAGAATTCCACCTATGAGTAAACAATTCACACCATTGTTTGGATTTATGGTTATTGTGAAGTGTCTCCAAAGGTATCCTGCAGGAAGCAAGGTGAGCTACCTGCCACAGACTCCTGGCTCCTGTCAGAGACTCACAGTACTACAGCAGATTTCCAAAATTAATTTCAGAAGTGGTATACCAACCATCCATCATTATTACTGTATTGCAGCACTTTCCAATGCATAAAGACACTCATTGTTTTCCCTTTAAGAGCATTATATGTGCATACTTTTTTTTTTTTTTAAAGGCAACTTGTTCTCCAAGATCTTTACAAAATCTGTACATTGTTGCAATGGCTGAGGGCACTCAAATGAGGGACAATGTTTTACTTTCTCTCCTTAACAGAACACCAGCCGATTGTGGAGATTCTGAGAGATGCACAAAACTAGGTAGAGCTGAGTCATCCACGTCACTGCCAGTAATTACTCACAAAGGAGTTATGCAACTCCTAACACTGACAAAATTCAGTGGCCTTTGACAGACCGGGCTCAGAACGTGCTCCAGAGGATGGACTGAAAACACTGGCCAAAATCAAAGATGTATTTTTATTTAAACTGGCAAATGCAGCAGCTTATGCACAACAGCAGCAGAGCTCAGCTCAGGAAAATGCCTTTTGGAAGGCAGCAACTTTCAATGCAGCCCAGTTTTCCAGCAGAAAACTTTAGTTTTTCAGTCACTTTTTTGTTTCAGCCTTGTCTTGCTTGTCACAACCAGGCAATTAAGCAACTGGTTCCTGAAGTACTTATTGCAAAAATAAGGATTTGAGAAGGAGGTTGCATTTATGCAATTCACAATATTCATGTCTTGCAAACAGCATGTGCTCACAGCAATTACACAGCTCCTTGTAAATCCAATCCTCCCTGTTAAACAGGCAGAAAGTACCCAAATTCCCATATTCTGCCTAATTCCAACTATTTCTACATTTCATTCAGCTTGGTCAGTAAAATGTTAATGTTTACTTTCTTATTTCTTGGTAGACTATAATTTTATTTTGATAATCTACAACGGCTGATTATGATCAACACCCTCATACATATTTTTATTACCATGGAAATACTTATTGATCCAATATCCAGGGGGAAAGAAGTTCACTGACTATTTGAAGCTTAAAGAGCACAACACTCATCCTTCCTACTCGTGCTTAAGGAATTCCCAGAGTCACAAAACAGCTTCACAAGTCATGCTGTCCCAGGAATAGCACAGTGCACAGCCCCAAATCCTCAGCACTTCAAAGACTCCCCCAAAAGGAGCAAAATAATTCAATCTTGACTTACAACAATTTCTTCCAAAAGTTCGTGCTGTTCTTGTGACTTGAAGCATAAAAATTTGTTTCCTACCTGCAAGATCACCTCCTTTCCTTGCCAGGTGTTTTTACTCAGTCAACACAAGTGCTACTGGAAATGCACTTACTGCTAATAACATAATCCTAAATTTAGTCAACAAGCAGAGTCCTCAGAGAAAACCGTTCCTCAGATTTTCCCTCCTGTGCCACAGCCAAGGGACAAGAGCACCAGAAGGCACAAGTTAATCTTCAAAATAAAAACCTATTTCACAGTAACTCTGTTGTAGTTCCAGCAAGGCCAAGGTCAGAGATCTCTCAGACTGCCAATACAAGGCTGTAATGCGTACTATGAGTTATACTTAATTCTATAAAAATTAGGTGAAATTCTAAAATAAAATTCATTTTGACATGAAATACACCTTTGTTAAATGCTCAAGCCACATGGATGTAGAAATCCAACAAGTGAGAAGTGCAGCACACCCCTGAGATCACTTCTCAAGAGGGTTATGACAACACAAGTATTTGTTTCTGTAATTTGGGAACTTCACACTCAACTTGAAGAAATTGGTTTGGCACGAATGGGCTTTAGGTGCTGCTGGCCAAACCTAACATGGACATAACAAACACTAGGTCTCCTTTTAATCAGAACACAACTGGAGGAGCTTTACACAGACCTTGTGAAACAGCTCAGGTACAAGCCTGAGGAAAATACAATTTTAAGAGTGACTGTTGCAAACAGTTGCCTTCAGATATTCCACACACGCAGAGCCCTTTCAGCTGGACACCCCTGTCCTGTGCTCTGCTGGCTCCCCTTGGTGGGGGGATTTGTCCAGCCAAAAAACACCCAGAGATGCACATCCCAGATCAGCTGCAAAACTCTACACTGGATTATTTTAGCATTTATCTATTTCCTAATATTTCCTAAAGAACTGATCAGCAGGACCGAGAAAGTTCTCAGACCTTCGCTAAGTTTCATATCTCAATTACAACAAAGTACTGTTACAAACAGTATGAACAAATAAGCCTTAATACTTCTGCTGACTTTCAGATCCTGTAACTTCACTAACGTAATTAAGATTTCTCTAATATTAAGGTACAGGGACTGCATCACGTATTATTAACCATTAGAACATTTTAAAGCATTATTAGTGTAGCAACCATGGTATAAAAATGCATATCCAGTAATTACAGTACTTGGCAGTGGTACTAAAACCCCCAAATATTAAAAGCACTAAGAAATTTGGGGTTTTTTTTCCCCCTTTATGTTTTTATCAAGGAAAAAATTTTCAACACGACCCTTTAAAGGACATCCTTTCACTCCTGCACTTTGTACTTTGAGATGATTTTGCTACAGACCCTTTCCACTTACAATAAGAAGAGTCTGGTGCACCACAGAAAGCAAGTCTGACCAGTTTTAAGCAGCTTTATTTAGATAACATCTTTTGTGTGTCTAACAGACCCAGGTGTAATCTTTTATTTGTCATAGCTGACGATACCTGATACCCAACCCTTCACTTCTGATTTCAAAGTGCAAGAGTTTTAATACTCGAGCACCACGTTCTGCTGAGACACAGGAATCATTGCAACAGAACCAGTTTTACCTTTTATTTTCTTTTAAATTGCATTTGCTCCTTGCTGATGAAGCACCTCGAGCACTAAGCAATACCTGGAAGTCGTTCCTCGTTCTTTAACACGTTTAAGCATCCAAACCTCAGCCAACCTCAGGCACTCCTGGTTCTCTCGCTGCTCGTTGTGTTTATGAAAATCAACTCAGAGTTAATCGACGTTTAAGCATCCACACCTCAGCCAGGCACTCCTGGTTCTCTCTGCTCGTTGTGCGTATGATAATTAACGTATAGTTATTCCAGGAGAAGGCAAAGGGTCCTCTGTAGCGACAACCTACCTGGCTGCGCAGCCACATTAGCGCGAGCAAATTCCCAGCAGAACTTAAAGTAACTTTGCACAGGAGCTACGACCATAAAAGTGAGTTTACAACCTCTTGGATGCTACGTGGGCACGGACACCTGTGACACGAAGCAGCCGGGAGGCGACACAAAGCACCGGCCTCCGCCGGGCGCCGGTCCCGCTACCTCCACACGTGTCACGGCCCGCGCCCAGGGGGCACGGCCGGGCCCGGG
>VZTR01023297.1:253101-309130 GCA_013400775.1 Chaetops frenatus | reverse complement strand
GAGGGACCGGGGTGAGGGAATTGGAGCTGAGGAGACGAGACTGCGGGGACAGGTCTGAGGGGAATCACGGCTGAGGGGACGGGGGGGTGTCAAGGCGTTGGGGATAAAAGGATTGGGGATGAAGGACAGGAATGAGGGGGGGGCAGGGATGGTGGGGGACGCGGACTGTCAGTGATCGGCGCTGAGGCGCACCGGCCGCGGGCCCGGCACGGGGAGGCTCTTCCTCCCACGGAACTGACAGAGGGGAAGGGGGAAAAAAAAAAAAAAAAGTTTGGGTTGGTTTTGTTTTTTCGAAATGGCGAGGGGCGGGGACAGGAAGCGCGGGCGGCGGGGAGGCACAGCCCCGTCCCCGCGGGGCCCGCGGCTGTGGGAGGCGAGAAGGAGCCGGGGCGGCAGCGGAGCCGCCTCGCCGTGCTTGCAACAAACCGGCCCCGACGCCTTTGTTTTGCAGGCTTCTGTTCGGAGAGAAACACAACAGCACTGCCGAACGGGGGCAGGAGAAAGAGCTTGGATGAAAAAATAATATTCCCCCTTCACCGTTCGATTTTAGGAAGTGGAAAACACTGGAGGATGCTGTCAAAATTATGGTTTTAAAGGATAGAAAACTGACTCAATGACAGTTTTTATTTGAACACCCTGCATGAGTTATCAATAAGCCCTGCCCTTTAGATAAAGCAAAGGAAGGCTCAAACCGTTCTTAATTGCAAACTAATTTTGATGAAATGAGCACAAGGAAGGGAACAAGCTGGTGTGCCCCATAGCCCAGACTACAAACTTTCCATGCTGATTTTTTTTGGCTCACAAGTCAACCACTGCACAGACAAGTGTAGGATGCTGTGCTGCTCCAGTCCTTGATTAAATCCGAGCTCAGTCCCACAAAGCTGCCCATTCCCAGTTCCCTGTCGCTGAAGAGTTGCCTATTGTGAGTGTGTCACTGCAGCAGCCGCCAGCTGGCACATCAACACTTCCATTGCAAGCCTATTTTTAAAGATCTGGAACTCAACCATGGACAACAAATGTTTTGGAGTGTGTACCCGGAATGTTTGTCCTTCATAAAATAAAAATCAGGTGAGAAAATGGAGGAGCAAAGCCACAGGTAGTTAATGTTGACAGAGAATTTATGCTTTAAATATAGAATTGTTCAGGCTGGGTCACTTTACTTTTGTTGTGGTAGGAGGGTGTGAACACGGAGCTTTTACAGCAATTAAGTGACCGGAGATGAAGGGACAACTTTATGGGCTGTTGGTGCACACAGCCATATCCCAGTGCCTCTACTGGTGACACTGGTGCAGCCAAGCTTCTGTGGGATTAAATCTGTACATTCTTGAGCAGTGCCATCAGGCAGATCTTAATTTAAATATAAAGGAAATCAAGTGGAAAGTGATTTTGGAAAGTTCTTGGAGTGCTCAACAAGAACTTGTGTCTAAAACTCCTCTGGCAGATGCTGTTCTCCAGCTTCTGACTTCTCCCATTGCTCTAAATAATAACAGGCTGCAAACAAGTGTTCAAATCCCATGGGGTTTGAGAAGTTCAGAGGAAAACAATAATTAAAGGAGTTAGGATTGTTATTTGTGTCAAAGGGTAGAAAAGGGAAATTATTACTTACGTAGAAATAAGAAAAAGGAAATTCAGAATTTCTGTTACTCTAGGTCTCACAACCAAACAAGCAAAAGTATTCAATAAAAAGCCAACAAGGTTACTAAAATGTAAAAATTAGCAAGATCTCCCTCAAATGCTCTTTTACAGAGAAATAAACCATCAAAACTACACTAGCAAATCACTGATTTAGAAGGACCAGGGCCTCATGTCTTGGGTTTCAAATGAATATTTAAATACCATACACCTGGATATTATTTGCCCCTATTTCTAGAGCACCTAATCTGCCCATAGGGGTATCAAATCTCATTTGGTGCCCAGGTTTCAGCTGGGGGTATCACATCCCTGCTATGCAATTTGCAGCTGAATATTTCTGGTATTTCAGCACCTTCATCTGTGCAGCAGGTTCTGCCCATTCCACTCCTCAGCAGGTCCTTGTATGAGCAGCATGAGAACCTCTGAGGGACATTGATTAGATTAAAGGTTCAAAATAATTAGTTTCTTAATATAGATTCACTTCAAAATTAACTCTACAGCATGATAAAGTTGCTGAGAATGGTATTTTATTGAGCCTAATGGGAAAGGAATAGTAATAATAATAATAAAGTAATAAATGGGATCTGCAGCCAAAATTCAGCTTGTTCAGTATCAGTAACATGAAATCCAAGCACTCAGTTATTCCTTTTATGCACCTGCAGCCACCTGACAGCATCCATACTTACTTTACCTATATAATTTCCCTGAAAATCATCAATCATACACTTGAACATATGAACAGCAGCTTATTTCTAAATTAAAAAAAAAACCCTGCACTTTTCCTGCATGTCATTCTCAGCAGGACATTTCTCAGAGAGGCCAATTGCAGACTGATGTTCCCTCTCCAGTTTTCTGGTAATCTGTAGCTACCCTAACTAGGATTATTTCAGAAGAACCCTGCAAACTTTGTGTTCGTTCACCCAGAAAGTTTTCCAGGAAAGGAAAGACAAGAATATTATCATCAGGCCAGTGTCTTTTGTTCCCTTCCTTCTCCAGCTTAGTAACACTGAACCTGAACCACAGCAAGGACAGCACAGTTCCCCCTGGAAAGCCAAGCAGTGGGAATAGAGGAATATGTGGATATGCCTCGTCCAGCAAGAGCTCAGGAAGAAAACTTTTTTGCAAAAAGCAAAGCTTAAGGAAGCTGCCCTTGCTTGTTTCATTCTGCTTTTATGACTCTGGTAACATCCCTGGAAGGGAACAGGTACAAATTTGACTTTGGGGGTTCAGTTCAACTCTAGGACTGATTGTGAAGGTGGTTTGGGGGGATACAGGTAATTTCTCAGGGTGAGTTTATTCAAGTCCATAACCATTTCACCCTAAATCTGTTGTACAGTACGATTTAAGCACATTTTCAGAGTCAGAACAGCACAACCCTGCCCTGTTGTGTGGATGAGTGTTGGGTACAAAGCACGTCCTGTTCGTGGAGGAGGAAAAACAACTGTCCTGATGCAACAAAAACGTGTCGTTGTATCCTTGAGTCTCTGCCAGAACTGTTCCAGTGCTTCACACAGAGCCTGGGGAGCTCTCACGTGGGCTCAGTGGGACAGCTGTGGCCATTAAAATGTGGAAATGCTCTACACACAGGAAATTGCTCAGGTCCTAAGGAGGTAAATACAGCAAGATTATGACAATTTCAGGCACTGGTATCCCAACACCAAACATCTGTATGCAGGTTAAGTTATGGAACAGCATCATGACAAAATCTTCAGTCAAGTTATGTTAGTGTGAATATGAGCCAGAAATGTGAGAGTCCATATCCCACCCTGTGTATTCTGATATTTAAAATATGGACCTAGAGCCAAGCTCATTTATGTGTATTCACAGAGATGTGGTATCAAACACAAACAGTAGGACACTGTTAAACAGTTTATTGTGTGCTTTGCCCCACACTGTGAAGGCAAGAGGAGTCACTCACAGGAGGGAACAGCCAGACCCCCTCTCCCACCCTGTTGTGGTTATGTCAGAGTATGAAGTGCGAGGGAAGGGGCCCCTGGTGAATCCCTGCCTCAGCTTCATTCTATTTCCCCATCTCATCTTTGTACTTTCCTAGCAAGGTTTTAAAAGCTCACTGAGGGATAAAAAAAGGAAGCCAATTGGAGATGATGCTCCCAGATCAACACCTTAAGAAAGATCTACTATTTCATTCTCACCGTCAAAGCAAACATATTTTGGGGGATATTCTGGAACCACAGGACAGACTTAGCAGCAAATTTTGCCACATTTGTCCTAAATGAGCTCAAGAAATATCTCAGCCATATGGAAAATACAATGAATTTATCTCTGCTGATCACAGTGCTTTGACAGTAGGGGATGAAAACTGCAGATAGGCACAGTGAATGAATATCCTACTAGATTTTTTTATGTTTATATATACTTGTTTTCACTTAAACCTGTTAGTTTTCTTACATTTTGAAATGCATTTTGAAATCAATTGTCCTATAGTTTATATTTTTCCCCCAAAACTGAGTGAATACTACAAACCAGCCAATGACACATCTCAGTTCTTCTTTACCCTCAGAGGAAAATCTAAATTAAAGATGCAGTATCCTGTCTCCATGCTGGCCAGGAAAGCAGATGACAGACAGAACCTACAAACAGGGTAAGTAAGCAACAGCTAAAAATACAGCTCCAGATTTGTGTTCAGGCTCAAGCAATTCAGGTTTCATGAACCAAGGGTGAGATCCTGCACAGAACAGTCTTGGATGTTTCTTCCATCATTTTGCCCAAATTTTTTGGCATATATACATTTACAGTCATCATAACACCTCACAAATTCTATCCTTATCACAAAGTACCTCGTTCTGAGCCTGCTGCTTAGCTGGATCTGGTGTTCCCTGGCTTTATATTGCAAGGGGGAGGGATTAATCCCCCTTTGCACGTTGTTTGGGATTTTACAGAGGTGTGTGTCCCACCTCCACCATCCCACCAGGCACTGCTCCCTTCCCCAGGATGGGAAGTCCTGGGCTGGTCACTCACTCAGAGCTGAAGGGTGAGGAAATTCCTGTTTCTCTGCACACATTTTCACCACGGATTTGGAATAAACATAAAACAGTTGTCAATAATGTGCACAAATTACAAAGAGAAGGAAAGTAATGAGCAATCACCAGCTCCCCGAGTCCTGTGGGAAATGACAAGGGACTCAGGGTACATCCTGGGCCCACCATGAGGGCACAGCAGAGAGGGAGTGAGGAGGGGACTGGTTTTACATCTCTGAGTGATACTGCAGGGATGGACACTCAGGCTTTGTGGACACTTTTGGAGTCTGAGCTTAGGAAAGCCCAGCAGAGACACAGAAATCCTGCAGCCTCCACGTAATAACTCAGTGAAAACCTCAAAGCCCAGCTTTATCCAACCTCCTCCTAAAGAATCATAAAGCAAAATTTCTTTGGTAATTCATCTCTTTCCAAAAGCTACTGAAGGAAACATGACCAACTGTATTTCTCATAGAAACTCCCAAGGTTAGCTGAGCCAAGTGCAGTCAGAAAACGTAATTAAATACTGAAATAAGTCACTGCAGCAGTGTGCACACACCAACAGATGGCAAATCTACCACAAGCAATTGATCCTTTTTTAAAAAAAACCCTGAATCTCACATGCTTTTGTCGTTTTCCAAAACTTGCTTCATTTTATTTCTTCAAACCTGATTTGCCCTTGAAGCTGAAACCAAGACTGAAAAATCCAACTGGAATTCAGAGTGAATTTTGCCTCAGAGCTCAGAAGAAACCACCATGATGTTCCAATATGCAAATGTACCAACAATGCTGAATACTTAAGGGATTGATTGCATCCAGAATCATCGTGATCTCCATCTTCAGGGAAGTTCTTGTGACAGCAGAAGGTGTTACTTCTGCAATGAGAGAGAGCCAAAGATGTTGCCAGTTCCTAACTTTAGCTAGGAGCCCACATACCATGCCTCAAACCAGTATCCTAATCAGCTCAGGTGAAAATTCTTCCCATTTTGGAAGATTATAATTAACTTCCTACTGAGCCATGCTTAGAAAAATGCCTCAACCTGGAAGATTAAATAGGAACTTAGTATCTGTCAGAAATAATTCAGCAGTAGCTGTTTGTGTCTTGCAGCATAAAGATACTGATTTAAAATTATATATTTAGAAGTTGTTTTCTCCTTATTGTGTAACAAAAGGACTTGACTGGATGAGTAATAGCTGCATTGCTGGAGCAGAGAGGAGGTCATGAATGCCACTTTAGGGATATCAGTTTGGGTCTTCAGATAATTGCTGCAGCAGCAGTGAGTGCTGAAAGGGTCCCAGGGGCTGCAGGGACAGGGAGCCACATCCTCCCAGCCCTCTGCTGCTCTGAGGCTCCTGGGGGTCACCACAGTCCCACTGCTGTTTCTTCTCCACCACAATCAAGTGGTGGAGATAACCTTGATAACAATCAAGGTTAATTCCCAGCCGTCTTGACTTTGCTCCTGTTCCAATTGGGGCACAACTTGACTCATCAGTTCTTTATTTGGAACACACATCACATTTCTGCACTTCATCAGTTCTGCTCCCACTGAGGTCACTCCTTTGTGGCCATTCAATACTTCCTGCAAGTGCCCAGCTCTCAGTTTCACCTTCTCCCACTGCCCTGAGCCTGGAGCCACCCTTCAGCCAAAGCTGCTCTTTGTAGCCCTGTGACTTTGGGTTCAGCAGGACACAAGCTGAGCACATTCTGGAATTTGCTTCAGAATTGGTCTCTGAAGCCCAACTTCTTTTCCCATTAACTCTGGTGACAATATTCATAATAATTTCAATGGGACCATGATAATTCTGTAAGTAATTGCTATCAGGAATTTAATTTAAACCTCATTTGACTGACATTTCTTGTTTGCAAGATATCTATTTTAGGAACAATGTCTTGCTAGTATATCTCTTCATCTTAGTCATGACTGATAACAGAATAATCATCTCAACCACTTTTCTTTTCCTGCATAATGGCTTTACTGCATTTTTACATAGCAAACACACAAGAATAGAAACAATTAGACAAATAACAGTATTATATGGAGATGAGCAGGTAAGTGACTAGAACTTACTTGAAACTCTTTACTATAATGGGATTGTTGAAAAGGCTAAAAAACAAGTGCAAGTTGCCTCTAACTCCTGTTTCTCTCAGCTGGGCTTACACAGGTGTATTAAACACAGGATATTAATGTGCCAGAACTCCAACCTGCTCCTGATTTCACTGCCAGAAAGACATTCAGGGGCTGGAGCATGTCCAGGGAAGGGAACAGAGCTGGGAAGGGGCTGGAGCACCAGGAGAGGCTGAGGGAGCTGGGAAAGGGGCTCAGCCTGGAGAAAAGGAGCCGCGGGGGGTCCTTGCTGGCTCGGCACAACGCCCTGACAGGAGGGGCAGTGAGGGGGGGGGTCGGGCTCTGCTCCCAGGGAACAGGGACAGAAGGAGAGGGAACGGCCTCAGGCTGTGCCAGGGGAGGTTGAGGTTGGACATCAGAAGGAATTTCTGCATGGAAAGGGTGGTCAGGCCTTGGAAGGGGCTGCCCAGGGAGGTTTGGAGTCTCCATCCCTGGAGGTGTCCAAGGAAGGACTGGACGTGGCACTCAGTGCTCTGGGCTGGTGACAGGGTGGGGATCAGCCCCAGGCTGGACTCGATGATCCCAGAGGTCTTTCTCAGGCTCAGGGATCCTGGGATCCTGTGCTGCTCTGCAGGAATTCACTGCCCATCCTCCAACACCATCCAAGAGCACAGCACCACCAGCAAAGTCAACGCTGTCCCAGTCACATTGTGGTTTCCCAGGACAAATCTGAGGCAGCAATTGCCAGGCAATGGATCTTTAATCAGTGTCTTTCCTACAAGGAAATGCCACAAAACACTTTGCAGGTCATTACCTTGCTCTTAATAACCAAGAGCAGCGAGAGCTGAGTAAGGAAGGACAGGTCTCGCCACCACTCCCAGTTCTTCGTCACATTTCCTCCCCTGCTGTAAATCTACAGGGGCAAGCAATTATGAAGAGTCTTCAACAAGTCGACTTTGACACTGAAAGAGCTGCTTCTCCTGTCACTGAGGAGCTGTCACAGGCATCGATGGAGCCGTGGTAGAACAGCTGAAAGTGGTAAAAAATTGACAGATGAGCAGACTTCCAGTGATGAGGAACAAATCCAGTCCATGCCATGTGAGAGGCAGATTCTCACCGCCCTTAAAGGGAGGGTTTTTTAGTAAATGTTGTGAATCGGCTTCAGTGAGAAACACGAGCACTCAATGGAGGGAACATCTCCCAGGATGAGGTCAGACTTGTAAAGACCAGCTCTTACCCACAGCCCAGCCCAGCAGCAGAGCCACGGCATGAGCAATGCATCACCTATAAACAGCAAGAATAATTCTGGGGTACCTCACCCTCCCTTACCAAGATACAAAACCTCAGCTGCAGCCTGGTTTCAGTTTACAACATTTATGGTGTTTTGAAGCAAGTTTAAAATATGTAATTCTGAGCATCAATATTTATCTCACAAAAGGAGGACGAGGAACCTTTGATTTTTCTCCCTGCAACAAATGCAGCGTGGTACCACCTCTGGAAGGCCAGCAAAAAGCAGCAGGTCAGGACCCTTCAAAAGAGGAGGATCTGCTTTTTTAATTAAAAAAAAAAAATTAATAAACCTCACTTATAAAATCTGCTAACAGTAATCTCAAGGAAAAAAGAAATAATGCTGGGTTTGTGTGGGAAGGAAGCAGATTTAAATCTCAAATGAATGACGTACCTTGTAATTACAGGAACCATTGAAAGAGATAGTCAGAATTAAAATACTTCCAATATTCACAGCGCAATATTAATTTGAAAATTTTCAAGGATGGATAAATGCACATAAACAGAGGCAGATGATCAAGGGCTGAAGTTCAAATTAACTCAAAGAAAGAAGTCAGCCTTGTTAAATGATATCTAAAATTGTCCCTGAGCTCAGCAGTGAGGGCTTGAAGCAGTGTGTGGCTGGGTGAGCAGCAACTTGGATTTACTGCAAAATTGTGCCTCTGTGAGTGCCACCACTGCCTTCCAACAATGCCTTTCAGAAGCACATGAACTCTGAGAATGCTTCAAAGTTTAAATTAAAACACCTTTCTAAATTTTCAATCACCAAACAATGGGGTGATTAAGCACAATCATTAAGCTTGCAGCAACAGAAGTAATGCATTTCTTCCGTTATGACAAAGTCCTCGTTGCTTGATGCATTTTAATAAGACAGTTATAAAGTATTTTATGTTGCACCTAGCTATTAATATTGGTTATTCAGCACTTTAGGTGGAAGATGTTTTCATTCAGAGATGATTCCACCTGTATTGACAGCTACAAGTAAAAAAACTATGAACCTGTTTAATATCAATTCATGGCATTTTTTTGGACCCTGTGGACCCTATGGATTCAATCAATGGCATTTTTTTGCATCCAATGGACTCAATTAATGGCAATTTTTTTGAGTGAAGGAGATGATTACCTGAGCACAGAACCAGCAGAAGACCCCCAGATCCCTTAGATAAGATTTCAATGGGATAAACACATGGTATAGATTTTCTGTACAGAACATTTTGCCATAAATATTTTTCCCACAAAGGATTTTTCCTCCATAAAATGCCACACTGATTGCTCAGCATTTCCCTCTGACTCCCCTCGTGTCACTCTGATGGATCTGCTGAACCCACCGAGAGCTGCAGAAAGCTCAGGGGAGCCCAAAATTGTCATTCCCTGTTTGTCTGCTTGTTTGTTTAACTCCAACCCCACGGTTCTGGCTTCTTCCAAATCCGCTTGGAGACTCTGGGAGTGCTTTTTCAGAGCTGTTGGCTTGTCACAGTGACACCTCTGTTTCATTCTGCTCCAAACAGCTGGAAAACAGGGAGAGCTGCCCTGCAGACACCTTGGCTGCTGCTCCCATCCCTGGCACGGCCATGGGGCAGGTGAGGAATCCACACAGGTGGGGGCTCATTGGGAAAAGCACCTGCCAAAAAAACTGAGATGGCATTGCAGCTCAACAGGACTGAAATATTCCAGAGGAGGCTCCAGGGTGATCAGAGGGATGGAGCAGCTCTGCTGTGAGAATTGGGATTGTTCAGCCTGGAGAAGAGACCTCATTGTGGCCTTCCAGAGCCTGAAGTGAGCCCACAGGGAGAGAGACAATTTCCAAGGCCCTGGAATGCCAGGACAGGGTGGAATGGCTTCAAATTGCCAGAGAGCAGGGTTAGATGGGATATTAGCAAAAAATGCTTCCCCGTGAGGGTGGGGAGGCCCTGGCACAGGGTGCCCAGGGAAGCTGTGGCTGCCCCTGGATCCCTGGAAGTGTCCAAGGTCAGGCTGGACAGGGCTTGGAGCAGCCTGGGACAGTGGAAGGTGTCCCTGCCATGGCAGGGAGTGGCACTGGATGATTTTTAAGGTTCCTTCCAACCCAACCCATTCTGTGTCCTATTGACACTCCCCAAGGAGCTGATTCCCTCCTGCCTTGAGATGTTTTTGAGCAGGAAATCATGGTCTGAACTTTTACAGCTGTCCTTAACACCACAATGACCAGCAGCTTGATCAGCCCTAGACACATTTATAAGCCTCAATAGTTATATTGTAAATGACAAAGCAGTTCTAAGAGTCACACAAAAAGTGTAAATTAAAGTCATCAAAGGTCAGATCTTGGCTCGAGAAAGATGGAATGACTCAGTTTATCCAGAGTATGAGTGGGATCTGTTCAAGCTCTCATACGCTGAACTTAGAAATGCTTCCAGAAAAAATACTTATCATTGTAAAATCTTTGGGACATGAAAAAAATAAGTAACTCAGTGTTATTAGCAGGTAAGGGTAAAACCAGCTTTTAAAACCTCTTAAGCAGGGGATTTTCTAATGGACTGTATTTTAATTTTTGCTTATTCCTACACGGCCTTTAATACAAATCATTACATTTTGCCCGGATTTTGCTCTCCTTGCACGTATTCCATTCCAGTGAGAAGTCCATGCTATGAAGCTCATAGTGAGGCTCGAAGCAAACAAAAAAAAAAAAGGTTGGGTTTTATTTTTTCCCTATAGAGCCAAAAAATCCCCCGTCATCCCAGCCCACAGCTACTCCCACGGGCAGCGCCGTCAGCGCTCTCACATCCCGCCCCGGCGCTTCCCGGGAGCCGCTCCCGCTGCGCCCGGGCCAGGCCCTGCTGCCACAGCCCCGGCTGCCACCGTCCCCTTCAGGTGAGTGCTCGGAGCCTTCCGAAGCGTCAGCCAGGGCCAGCCCCTCACATCCTGCCGTGCTGCTGCATTCTGCTGCCATTCCCAGCCTCTCTGCCTCTCTCTCCCAGGAGCTGGGTGGCCGTGGTTGGCACTCGCTGCATTCCCAACCCTGCTCCTCGTTTTACCCGTTCCCCTCTCTCCACCGTGCACGGACACTCGGTGTCTCTGTTTAACCTTTGTTACCTGCAGTTGCAAGCTGGATTGGTCCTGTTCCCTTCCTGCTGTGGCCTCCTGGGGCTCAAGGCATGGATGAAAGGAAGATTTCACAGAATATTTTAGGTTGGGAAAGACCTGAGGCCATTGAGTCCAGCCTTTGCCTGATGTGTGATCCTTGGTCTTGGATCCCCGCTTTAAGTCCAAATCATGGTGGTGGCAAAGCTGGGAGGCCACAATTCCAAACCTTTGTTCTATCTCCATTATTAGTGGATTTTACAGCTTGTTTTGGGCTAAAATAAGGAAAGCCCTGCATTGCCCAAGCTGGGTTCATGCCAGGCTTCAGGATTTGGGTGAGTGTTCCTCTTGCTCCTGAAGGCCAAAGCAGGAATTTGGGAACTCTGCCTCTCCAGGCCCTTGCTGTCATTCCTGCTCAGAGCTGCACCTGCAGATCCAGTCCAAGATGGGGTGACCTGTGTGTCCCTGTCCCCATCCAGCTCCCAGGTTCTCCCTGCCTCTCCTGCCTCCTTCAGAGCTGTCGCCTCTTCTTCTACGTGCACAAGTCCATGCACTGAACCCCCGAGACCACAAGATGCGTGTGCATCCCATAATACTCAACAAATTTAACCAATATTTCCAGTTTGATTTTCATTTGTTTGGTTTTGTTTGTTTGTTTGTTTGTTTGTTCTGGAAATCCAATAGGACATGACAGCAGTTTCCTCTCTCTTCCTTGGAAATTTCTTTTCTCCAGGAAGCCAACGTTCACTGCTGGAGGGGAGAGATCCCTGTGTGAGCCATGGCAGCGGTGTGGAGGTGGGGAGGTGACGGTGAGGAATGACAGGAACAGCAAACTAAATGTCCCTCACCTGGCTGGACCAGTCACTGCCCCAGGCTGGGAAATCTGGAATCACTGTCGTCAAGGAAAATCTGAAATCAGTCTCTAATTACTGCTCATGGCCCGGCTGTTAATTGGAGCTGCACTGAACCCCAGCGTGGTGGAGCCAATAGAACCTCTGATGCATTGACCCATGGTGAGATCCTGATTTTGGGGTGACTCAGAGCGGCCCCCCCAGCCCCTCAGAATTCCAGCCACACACATTTCCCTGCCAGCCACCCATAGCCCATCCCCAGAGCCCATCTGAGCCTGGCTATAAATACACACCCGGATCATCCATCGACATTTAAATATAATACACTGCCAGAGTGAGGGGTTTTAAATATCTGAAGGATGTGGTATCTTGGAAACCGATTGCCTCGAGTTGCCCAAATCAATTACAGAGTGAATCAACACATGGCTCGGGCGTGGGAGCAGCGAGCAGCCGGCGCTGCCACCCGTCCCCGTCCCTGTCCCTGTCCCCGTCCCTGCCCCTGTCCCAGTCCCTGTCCCAGTCCCTGTCCCTGTCCCTGTCCCTGTCCCCGTCCCTGTCCCTGTCCCTGTCCCTGTCCCTGTCCCTGTCCCTGTCCCTGTCCCTGCCCCTGCCCCTGTCCCAGTCCCTGTCCCTGTCCCCGGGCTGGGAGCACGGCAGGGAGTGGCTCCGGGAGCCCCAGCTGCTCCTGCTGCCCCAGGACAGCCCGGGCACATCAGGGCACGGAGCAGGCAGGGCACTGGGTGCTTTCATATCTTACCTCAACTTCTTCATTGAATTAAAGGGAGGAAAACCCATCGAAAATAATCTGCAAAGGTGATAGGAGTCTTTATCTGGGAATGTTGGCACAAATTAGGTTTTACTGCTAATTGCTGGACAAGGATTGTTTTGTCAATATTTTCTTCCTGCCATTCAGGCCGTCAGCAACAGTCATTTTGAAAATTGTGTGTCCTGCTTCTTGCTGAGGACACAGCTCATGGCAGTGCTGAGCCAGCTCACAGCCCCTGATGGCAGCAAGAAACAGCATTTTCAGCCACACACTCGGGGTTTTGTATGAAAAAAATAAATTAGATTAATTAATATTTTAAAGAACGGAAAATCAGAAAATCATGTATTTCTGAAATGTGATTGTAGAACATGCAGAAACATGTCCATCCTGTTCCCATGGCCCAAATTAGACAAAAGGCACATTCCAGCAGGATTTTTCCCAAAAAGGGCTAAACCAGGGAGCCTGTGCCAGCCTTACTGGCTGGGGTCAAACCCTGCTGCTTGGCTCTCACGAGGAGCCCATGATCTGATCCCCACAAGAAGCTGAACACCTTCAGCTGTCTCATTCCTCCCTGAGCAGTTTTGATTCCCTGGCCAGGCACTGTAAAAAGACTGAAATTTTAAATAATGGTCCAAAAATGGGATGATGTAGCCAGGAGAGTGTGGGTTGCTGAGAGAAGGGAAGGCTGAGCTAAATATTTGGCAGAATTAAGCAAACCAGGAAAGACATGTGGGCATAAAGAATTGAATTCAATATTTAATTTCTGGCAGAATTCATGAAATCTGTTTATAGTTCAGATCACAGTGAGCCATTTATTACTATTATGGGAATGAAGGTCTGGGGCTTTGGTTGCAATGGGTTTGAAATCGTTACTGAAGGAAATGATTAACGGAATATTAAATTCAGGTTAATTAACCCATGGTCTTTGACCTGATGGGCTGTCTGTTCCCAGGGGTCATTCCAAGGACCTGGCCTTCCCAAAATGGGCTCTCCTGGAGTGGTTGCTGCTCTCCTGCTCTGTCCATCCTTGAGGGATCCACTCTGCTGGGTGACTCCTTCAAATTCCCTTCAAATTCCCCTGATTATTGGCTGAGCCCAAAATCTTCAGAAGAAAGAGGTAAAGAGCCTTTAATTGAAAATTTCACATTTAACAGAAAAGAGGAGGAGACTCTCAAGGGAAGACTGAGGCTGGTGAGAATTCTTCCTTCAAAAAAGCCAAATGAGCTTTTTCTAGTGAAAAAAATGTTACACAGTCCAAGATTATTCCAGATTTCCAGTGAGAAATAACCACAGAGCAAAATCAAATAGTAGGTAAAGTCTGAGAATTTTCACATTTCTTGTCCTTTCCTCCCCCTTCCTTCCCCGCTAAAATAACAATTGCAAGTAAATAACAAAAACAACCTTTTTTTCCTATTTCTTACTCCTGCCATGGCCTTTTCCATCACTTCTTGAAGCAGGAACGTGGAGCTGGAATGGCCACCCCAGCTGTCCCTGCTGGGGACATCACCTCATCCCACGGAGCAGCTTTGGTGCTCCCAAACCTCAATCCATGTGGGGAAACTGAACTGGAACGTGCTCCTGCTTTATGGCTGCACCTTCAGCCTGATCTCAACCTCCTCTTTCCTAAATTTCAGATTTATTTTAATACTTGATTTTTCACTGAGACAAAAACAGTCGCTCATTCTGAAATGTGAAGCATGGGCACAGTTCAAGGCATTTTCTCCCATTCCTGGGGGTTTTTTTTGCCACCAGGTGGCAATGGAGCTGCAGCACGGCCCGGCTCGGGGTGGGCTTTTCCCAAAACACCCGAGTTCAGGGTCCCGGGGACATTTGTTAATAAATCTTTAGAGTGCTCTCCGCCCATGTTCTCTCTGGTTTTTACCCTCCCTCTCTGCAGCCGTAGTTCCAAAGCTGCACGGGGGCTGAGCTCGGAGTTTGGGTGAGTTTGGAGCGCCGAAAGTTTAATTAATCAGGATTATGCGAATCCGCAGCGCAGGAGGGGAGCCAGGTGAGCGTGTGCGCTTAGGATTCCGCAGGATGCGGCCACACCTGGGACCTGGCAGCCCCTGCCACCGAGGGCAGCCGGGAACCGCGGGACACGGGGATTGCGGGACACACACGGGGATTGCGGGACACGGGGATTTTGGGACACGGGGATTGCGGGACACGGGGATTGCGGGACCGGCTGCACCTTCCTCCCGCATCCCCGCCCGGCAGCAGCCCGCGATGCACCAGGCACCAAAGGCCTTTTCCATGCGATCCCTTCCGTTCCCTTTTCACTCTTCCTGGGTTTGCATGAAATGAAAATCCCGTCCCTCAGCCGCGGTGCCGCCCTGGGAGCTCCCCAGGACAGCCGGGCTGCTCCTCTCAGCACCAGAATGGCTCCTAAAGCCAACAAGCACCAGCTCCAACAACTTCCCCGTTTCCAGTTTCGTGGACTCGGGCTGAGGTTTTTAACTCGGCTCTGGAGGTTTTTAACTCAGGAAATGTCAAGGGATGGGATGAAAAGAGTAAAAAGAGCTCACATTTAGCTTAAAAATAGCTTTAAAAAAGCCCCACAACTCCACCCCCTTCACGTGAACTGAGCTGGGTCAGGGCTGGGTGTGCAGTGCCTTCAATTGGGCAGAAATCTCATTTTGGGAAGGGACACTTCACTGCTCCTGAGACAGAGGGTTCCAAGTCCTGTACAAAATTCTAATTCTGAAAAGTCTCTCCATAAATAATAAATTAATTTATATGGCAGGAACTGAAGAATTAATCAGGGCTGAGCCCTGACGTGGATTTAATTCTTGTTGCTCTGAACAGAACTGAACACTTACAAAGCCATAATAAACACAGAAACAGAGAAGTTCATATAGGAAAAGGAGTTAGTTCACCTTTATTTCATTTCTCCATAGTCCCAAACTTGACAGACGTAGAAAAATATCCTTGAGTCAGTAGACAAATTTACCAATGCTAAATAGCCCTTTTCTCTGACCATCTGGGCCACCCTAAATACATTTGTACAAGCATTACTTCAGGGGGTTTCAATAAAAGGTTCTTCTAAACTATAAACAATAAACTACAGAGGAAAAACTCGAGCTACCAAAGCATGCAGATGAAGGGATCTTCCAAAACTTAAAAAAAGAAAAATAAAATTAAGAAAGCAAACCAACCTTGAGATGCATTTGGAGGAGAAAACAAATTAGGACAAATTGAGGAAAAAATAATTAATTAAGAGAAGTCAAAGCAAACTCTGTAAAGGACCTGTGGATAAGTTAAAATATCTATGGCACAACTTTTCACCAAAAAAAATTAAGGCGAAGACCAACGTTTTATATAAAAATAGCTGAGCAGGCTTCTAAAGCAGGAAATCAGCATTTCCAATGATGACTCTGTTAATACAAGATTATAAATACCCTTTATATACACAGAAAACCAACTCAATACAAATGTCTGGACTGTTTCCCTGGGCATCATCTGGCACTCAGAATGCCCAGATCAGGTGTCCTGGACCGTAGTGGAGGTACTTCAGTTGAAGGTTTGTAGTAGTTTCTTTGCTACACATACTGATACAAATCATAAAAATGCAATATAAATAGTGATTTTCACACAGAAACTCAGGAATACACTCAGGTTACAAAGCTTAAGGAATTGGCCCAGAAGGAAATGATAAAAGATTTTAAATCATCAATGATCCTGTTTTGTAGGCTAAGGAAAACATCCAAGTTATATAGTAATATTTAAACTTTCAGATTTTTTTTTTTTTAATGAAACTGATTTCTACAGTGAAAATAAAGCAGAAATTATCATGGCATAAGATTATCTCTTCATAAATACAGCAGTTTGTTTATTTGCCGAGATCACTTAGAAATATCTTTATTATGGGCATTTTCATAAATTTCCAAGCCTAAAAGTTACCAGTTGCAAGGACATAAATAAACCATATTTGTAAGAATGTATTTGACTAATTTTCAGAACCATGTAATTGATATACAGCAAGACACCAACATAAGAGCAAATGAAATATATTTTAGAATTCCATTAACATTTCAAGTTCAAATGCCTTTGTAGAGCTGCTGTGATCACGTTCAGTGTATCTGTGCACATTGTAAATCTGCCTCTGTGTGTTCACACACATTCAGTAATTCCAGAATTAACCCCAGAAATGATAAAATTCCTGCTGGAGAAGACAATTTTCCCCCAGCACAACTCAGTGGATTTGCCAGTGAATTTTTGAACTTGATTTCACAAAATGTGCAGGTAAAGCAGAAGCTCTTGTTTTCCACAGCACAGAAACCTTTTAGTTTATTGAAATTTTCTTGATTAAAACCCAGAACCTTCATTTCTGCCTCCTTGTGCCTCATTCCCTCATCCCCCTTGTGCATCCTGCCACCCTTCCCCTGTACTCCAGGGAGAGAAATGGGATGGGGGAAATTCAAGGAACTCTTTTCAGATGAAACTTTAATACAAACGTGGTCTAAATCTACATTTGACCTCAGTTTGTTACTGACCCATTTTCCTTCAACACTTCAAAATTCTTTCTACAAGGTCTCTATAAAGTTATGCCAAAAAAAGGGAAACAACTGAAACAAAAATCTGCAGAGGTATTTAGGAACTGTGATGTGTCAGAAAGTGTAAAATCCTTTCCCTTACAGTGCTGAGATCACTGATTCTCTCTCAGATTAATTCATCTGATGCACTGAGCAATGTTACAACAATCATTAACACCAGAATTGGTGTTAATAATAAGCATAATACCCCTTTCTCACAGTAACTGCACCAAAACCAGCACAGCCACCCCACCATCCTTCAGCTTTAACAGAAATATTTTCTCCTATTAACATATGCTAAGCTTTTCTCCTTAATATCCCATTATTTCCTTCTCCACAGATTGTGATGAACATAAATACAGCAAAGTACCACTAAAATAAAAACAAACTGAATGGCTCACACTCAGCTAAAACCAAGCACAAAACTGAAGGATGCATGTTGGGAATAATTTATTGCCTATAAAAGGTTAAAAAAAATTTCCTAAGTTCACATTTTCTGAGTGGGTTTAAGGGGTGTCACGTTTCAGAGGTAGCATTGTGTAAAATGTAAAACAGAGCTGGAAAAGAGTTACTGACTTATTTCAGTAACAGGGGAAACTGTTCCCAGAGCCAAAGCACTGCCCTGAATCGTTTTCCTTCCAGGAACATCCTCAAACACCTCCTTCAGCCAAGAGGATTTGCTCCTTTGTGGGAAAAGAACCCCCACAAGCCCAAGGCTCTGCCCAGTTTCTGCTGCCCTCTGACCAAAGCAGCTGCTGCTGTTCAGAGCAATAAATACTCAGACTAAAGCCTTGTTCTGCCATGGAAAACACCCAGTCTGTAGTGCTGCTTTGTCTATTTTTTTTTCAGATTTCACATTTGGTCAATGGGGTAAAATGTTCTTGATTGGAGAAATCAACCAGCACAACCCAGCTCGTGTTCTCTGGCAGCCAGGGGGAGTTTCCTCACTGACCACCCCTAACTTTGCTCAGCTGAGCTGGGAGGATTTGGGGCAGAAAAGGCAGAATCTGGCCAGGTTCCAGCCCTTCAGCAGGGGCTGGAGGTAGGACACCAGGCTTTGGGCTGGAGCAAGCTCTGAGTTGTTCCTGTGTCAGGAATTCTGTGCTGTTCCCTTCATGCCCATTCCTGTCCCTCACAGCAGCAGCAGCAGCCTGGTTGCAGAGGGCAGCAGTGGGAATGCCCAAGGAGTTTGTGTTCAGTGGCAGGGACACGGCAGTGGGAGAGCAGATCCCTGTGGAGCAGTGACTGCCATTCCCAAGCCAGCACGTCCATGATGCTGCTGGTTTGTGCCACCACCTCCCCTGCAGGAGCCCAGCAGCAGACACAGCTTCTCCCCTCAGAGAAGACAGAACCGGGACATTCCTTTCCTCACTCACAGGGCTGCAAAGCCTCAAACTCCTCATTTCACACTTTTTATTGCCTTAGTGAAAAGAAATACTTGGAGAGATTAAAGTGCAGAGCTGCCTCCAGGGCCGGGCACTCCCAAAAACCTCATATGGTTCATCTGCTCAGGTACCTTTAAACCAGCCCCAAATTCACCTACTGGAGTATTTATTTTATTGGAGTATTTCCTGTTGCTGTCAGACCTATGGATGTGACTGAAGCATCACCTGCAGGGAGAGGAAAGGAGGCAGAGCTCCAGGAAACAGGGTTTTAACCATGAGCAAACAAATCAAAATCAGCTCCCTGGGGAGAGCCCGTCCTCCCTCTGGGTGAAGTGTCTGCTCTGAGCTACTCTCCCACCTGGGCTTCTCCAGACAGACATCACTGATGTTCCCAGGGGTGCTTTAGGAATGAACAGTGCCAGGGAAGTCATTGTTCATGGACAAAGTAAATGAGAGACTTTGCAGGATGGTCAGACATTGATACACAGAAAGGTGATAAAAACCACCAACACGTGGCCCTTCTGCTGCAGTGACAATTCACATCAGAGTCACTCACTGGGACAGAAAGGGGGCTGATTTCTGCCACCCTGAAAAGCACAGGATGAGCTTTAGTCCCTAAAGAAGGCTACAAAATGACCTGCACTTAAAGCAGGTGTTTGTCACCACCCTAAAGCCAGGGGAAATACCCAGACCCCAAAGCCAGCCCAGAGCCACCCCCACTGCTCTCCACCACCATTTAACACCACTAATGGAAAGAGCCATTAGATTTTTGTTGCAAATACACACAGATACTGAAAAAAACCCCAGCCAAGGAGCTGTGGAGTATCTTGCTCCCTAGATTTTGTTATTTAGGGATGGAGTTGATACACTTTTTTTTCCTGACTATCCCGTAGTGTTGTCAAGTGTCCCAGGCTGTGTTTTGTCTCCTCACAAGAGAAAGGACCACAGAATATTCCCCAGGGGTGGGGTGGGTGTGGACTGCAGCTCATCTCAGCTGCACATCCAAGAGCATTCCAGCTTCCTGGAAGGACTGGCACAATTGCTTGTATCTAGCAAACAGTTCATTCAAAATTCATTCCTTTGATTTGTTTGGATATAAAGTAGCAGCAAGACAGAAAAATAGGAATTGCCAGTGGAAGTTCTTCTAGCAGGAAGGTGGATAATTTAACTGACCACGAAATTGAGAACTCCTGTTAGGAGTATCCTACCATTTGCCATGGGAATTTAAGTGGAAGAAGCAGGAAAACAAGGTCCAAATAGCGGCAAATCCCAGCACTATTTTTTTAATTTCGCAGAAAACAAGAGGTTTCATTGTCAGTAGCACAAATTTCCTGTCTAGAGAGAACAGCAATAGAAACCATTGTTGGCCTGGCATAGAAAACCCTTTATAAATGAGTTTTTCAGAGTGAGCAGAATTCCAGCTCAGCTCTATCCTCCCTGTGAAGGCCAGCCCTGTGAGCTCTGCTCACAAACCTCCATTTCCACTCCCAGATTTAATGCCTCAACTCACACACAGGCCCAGCAGCCTGGGAACTCTGGCCTTTCTCTGTGGCAGGGCAGCTCTGTTGGGACCTTACAGAACTGTACAGGCAGAACTGTGAGGCTTTCGGTTTTTCAGAACACCTTTTCAAACTGTTCCTGCCCTTTCTGCAGCTGGTATTTTACAGTATTGCTAAAAGCTCCTCGTGCCCAAGGAGAGACTAAAAACATGAAAGAACAGAGCTCACTACTGACACTGAACAAATAGAGCTGTACAAGTGATTAGGGAGGAACTGCTCAGACTGAGGAAATCCTAAAACCCGAGTTAATCCCAGAATTAAAGAAAAAAAGGTGTTATTTCCCCAACACTCTGGATTTTCTGAGCTACACCTTGGACCTCCCACTGAAATTAAGGGGATTACTCACTGCATGAACAATGATTCCCCAGAGTCAATTATTATTTGGCATAAAATGGAAAGATGAGGTTTTTCACCAGACTGAAGTATCTGTGTGAAAAGTCCCTCCTGAGGGATATCCAGGCTGGAATTGGGGCATCAATGCCATGGGCAGGAACCTGCAGCATCCCACAGAACCATCCTGGAGGAAAAGAGCTCCAAGATGGAGACAGCCTTGGACTGGTCACCACTGCCATGGCCTGGCATTCCCTGGACACAAACACACCCCACTGAATCCATCTGAACATCCCTGCACAGCCATCCCAGCCCAGGAGTGAAGGGACTCAGTGCCAACAGCTCTGGGAAAGAAGGAATTCAGTCCAGCCCCTGCCTGCAATCGAGCCCACAGTTTCAAAATGGCACTTGCCAAAAAATCCACCAGGCAGGGCTCCAAAGCAGATCTCCAAAACTCACTTCCCAAAACTGGGAAACTTTTCTGGATGCAATGACAGCTGTGGAATTTTGAATGGCTTGGTAAAATGGAGCAAAGTTTGTGGAAAAACATATAACCAAGACTTAAAATAATAAGCAGAACTTTAGCATTCAGGCTTTGACAAATAAAAACTGTGACTACAATCATTAAACCCTAAAGAGTGTAAACATCCAATCCCATTGCTACTGTATTAGGAAGTTGTGTCCTGCAGCTATCAGGGTTCCCATTTCCACTTCATTTCTTCCAACACTTATCACTGCTTCTTTGCATTAATAATTTATTGATGATAATTCATTTTTTTTCAGTTAGCCTTTCAAGATTTTTTCAGCTATTTTGGTCAGAAAAAAATGGAAGATTTAACAATCTCAAGTCAGAAAACAAAAAACACTTCAGTTTAATTTCAGGTTTTCAAGCACAACTCAGAGAGAGCCCGTTATTCTATTTGGATCCCCAATTTTTAGTCCACCTACCTGAGTAAAAATGGGGAAAAATATAATAAACAGGCCTGGGGGAGCACGTGGCGCTGAAGAATCCTCTGTGTGTCACACAACACTTGTTTTCCACTCTTGCATCCCTGCTCAAAAAGCCTTTGCTACAGAGCCAGAGCTGTCCTGGAGAGTCAAAGTTAATCCTACCCAAGGCCAAGCTGCTACCAGTGGACCCTTCCCTCACCCAGTTGCTTTTCCAAACCCAGCATTCCCAGTTGCTGGGCACTGCAAGGCTGGGAGGAGCCACAGGCACCCTCCAGCAGCAGCTCCTCCTCCTGGGGCTGAGAACACTGCAGAGCAAAAGCCTCTCTCTCTCCTGAGCCCTGCACCTCACGTGGGGTTTCTGTTCTGTCTCTTCCAAAAAAAAAAAAAAATGAAATCACAAACTGTCTGAGGCGTTTTTCTCTGACAGGGATGAGAGGCTGAATGAGGTATCATCGGGCTCTGGGGATGTGTGGTTGAAATCCATTTCTTCAAGTTCAGGAGGTAAGTCTGAAAGCAGGGCCTGCAAGGGAAAAAACATATCTAATATACAGTATATACACTATTAGGTGTGGTATTTATGGCAGCAGTGCTTTAAAGAAAGAGTGAAAAAATTAACTGAGTTTTTCAATCATGATTTGAGTCTCTGGAATAAACCCAAGGGAGGGGGACACAGCACAAAAGGACAAACACCTTCTGATACTAAACCTGTTCCAGGATTTACCTGCTGCTGTTCCTTATCATCTGATTTAATTGCAAGTATCAAACTCCGAGTAAACGTCTGCAGTTCAAAATATTTCTGTTTGTGGTTCTCCAGCTGACTCTCGATGAACCTGACTTCTTCATTCTGTGGGGAAACCAGAGAGTTCTGGGAATAATCTCAGGACCATGGAATCCTTTAGGATGGAAAAGCCCTCTAAGATTGAGTCCAACCATTCCCCAGCACTGCCAAAGCCAGCCCTGACCATGTCCCCAAGTGCCACATCCACGGGTCTGTTAAACCCCTCCAGGGATGGGGACAGGACAAAGCATTGCAGTACCCACACCTAAACACACCAGGGTTAAAACTCCATGTTTTTAGTGACAATGACAACCAAAGCCCAGATCTCTTTCTAGAAGTGATCAGGGGACTGTGAGAAGAGACAGCAAATAAATTCCATTATTGAAGCTGGAGGCTTGACACAAAAAACAGGAAAAATTACTTGAAAAATTCCTCAGAGCTACCAGGAATTAAAAGATAACATCCCCCAGTGCAGCTGGGTCTGACATGGATCAAGTGTCAGCTCACCAAGCTCCTCAGGATCCCTCGGGTTACAGAATAAACAGGAATGTCACAGAGTGACAGAATGGTTTGGAAGGGACCTTAAAAGATCATTTAGTTCCAACCTCCATGGAGTTGTTTATGGGGCTGGAACTGGATGTAATATATTCCAAAATGAGGAAATATCAATAATTTGTGTGATTTGGCTAAAAAGGCATCTTCCCAATCTATATTTGCAAATTTCTTAATTAAAAATTCAGATTGGATAAGTATTTCTGTTCATTCCAAGGATCTCTTCTTCAAAATTATTGGTATGTAGGATGAAAATGCTAAACCTGTTGATCAGTGCAGAGCTAAAATTCATTTTCTCTGGCTATTCACCTTTGCAAAGATCATGAAAATCAAACTGTTTATTTAGGTTACAAGATCAAAGGCATTGCTCATCTTTGCAGAAGGGCTCTACTTAATAGCACCAACTCAGGAGAGAATAACAAAAAAAAAATATGACATTCACATTCCCACCTTCTAGACTGGCTGGAATTCAGCTTTAGTTGACATGCAAAGCTGAGACAATGTGATGCTCTAAAGGTTTGCAACAAACCTTCAAAAACGATAATATTTTTGTTGTTTTTTTCCCAGAAAATTCACATTTTTCCAGTGAAAACACTGTTCACCACACTGTTCCAGGTGACACCAGCTCTGGGAATGAGAGAGGAATATTTGGGCTGAGATTTTGAGGCTTCCATAAAAAATCAGCTGAGTTCCTCCTGATGGAAGCCTAGCAGTTGCTTGTTTAGCTGTGGATCTTGCCCAGTCCAGGAAGAATTCAGATTTAGGCAGAAAACTCAGGGAGTAATCAGTGCTGTCAAACAACAGCCCTGGCTCTGCAGGGCACTGTCACAACAAGCCTTTCACTGTGCTGACAGGTGACATTAAGAAAAGGTCATTCCCTCTCCTGATTCATTCTCCACTGCCCTTCCCAGGAAAACGCTGCTGGAAGGAGGAATTTTTCTTTTGAAGAGAGGATCTGTTTATTATTTTGGTGATTATTGTCCAGAGACACCAGACCTGGTTTCTAAGGGAAGAAATCAGCAATGGAGGTAAAAACTCAAGGAAATGTGGAATTGTGGCAACTCCTGGGAGAGCAGCACACACACAACCCACAGAAATCCTGTTTGGCAGGAACAGGAGCTGTCAGAATTCAACTCCTTCTCCTCCCTCCCACAGCCACCACTCCCAGGCATGTCCTGGGGAATGACTTCTCCTCAGATTCCCCCATTCCAGCAGAGGATTCCAGCTGCTCAGTCCCTTCCAGAGCTGGCAGCACCACGCTGCAGGAAAAGTGTTGCAGCATTCCAAGGAACAATTCTGGTGGAGCAGCTCCACAAATCCCTTTGTTGGGACACATGGGAGGAGCTGCAGCTCTGTAGAAATGGGGTTTTCCTGCCTCTATTTGGGTTGAAACATGGATAATGTGGCTGGAGGTGGGATGAGGGCATGATGTGCACGTCAGGAAAACAGCAGAGGAACTCAGGATCCCACAAGCCTTTGCTGAATTCCTGGCAGATCCACCCCCCTGTACTCCCTGGGGATTATCCTGCTGTCCCTGACACAGCCCCAATCACTCACCTTGTAATCCAAAAGAGAACTCATCTGATCCACTTCAGAATTGCTGATCAGATCACTCTCTTCATCATCTAAAATTTCTATTTTCTGAAACAGAAGCAAACGGTTCATTCTGGAGATTCCAATGCGCAGAGGAGACAAACAAATGAGGATCCTCATCCCAAAGGGGCAGGAAGGATGAAGGAGGAAGGATGAAGGATGAAGGTAAGAGAGCTCTGTGCTGGCTGCTGAGCAGTTCTGAGCCCTGCAGCCCCCATTAGATGGCAATCATGCACCTCAGCCAGGAGATCCAGCGGGAATCCAGCAGGAGCTGCTGCCATGGAGACTCGGGCTGTTTACAGAGGAGGAGCTCCCTGGCCCAGCTTTTTGGCTTTCAGCTGCACATTTAAGATGTGCCCCTCACAGCCCCTGCTCTGCTGTGTTGTTGCAAAGGAGGGTCTGGAAGTTTATCCCTCTGGATAAACCAACCATCACAGCAAGTCCTGACCGACTCCTTGCCTAAAGAAATCAAAGGAGTTCTCCTTTGGCCTTCCCTGGCTACAGTGCACAGGAAATGCCCTAAGCCATAGGGAATGCTGATCCAAAGAACACTTCCAAATGCATCAATATGGACATTTTCACCTAATTCACAAAATTTGGGGAGCTTTTTATACTGGGTTTCCAAAGACATCTAAAGCACAGTGTTAAGGCCAAGCTTAACACTGATTAAGACTCAGAAGTATGTCCCAAGTTTTTTTTCTACTTTTTTTAAAACTATTTTTAATTGTTTTGACAGTTGTGAACATTTCTGAGCCTGTCTATAATAAGTTAAAGCAATTTTACTGTTTATTAGGATAGTGTTCCTAAATAACCCAGTGTAGGGCCCCCACTCACCCAATCCATGTCCATGGACCATTCCTGAGGTTAATTCAGAGGTTTTTCCTGCAGCACATGGTCCCTCCTACCTGCACACCAGGAATTTCCCTGAAATCACTGAGAAATCCTTCCAGGGGCATTCCCAGCTCTCCCTGGCAGGACCCACCCAGCTCCCAAGCCTGTGCTGAAGGCAGGGAGGATAAAGCACATTTTGTGTGCTGCAGTGTCTGCCAGCCCAGCTGAAGTGACAACAGCTCAGAGCTTTGATGTCCCCGTGTTCTGCTGCTCCATCAGACTCTCAGTAACTCTGGGACACAAATATTTTTGGGTTTAGACTCAGCTTGAAGAAAGAGTCTCTAAAGAGCTGCCAAACATTCACACTCTCTTTCTTAGACACACTTTTTAAGACAGGAGGGGAAAGAACAGATTAGAATTTCAAATAGGAAAACTGCATCTCTTATGCAAATCCAATGTATTTTAGTCCAATTTTAAGTGCATTTTTAAAAAGTTTTGTCACAGTGTTTTCAGAACAAAATATGAAGAAACCCTTCCTTGGTTTTGTCCCCATCATTGTACCAAATGACAGGATCTGGGGCTCAGGCAGGTTGGGGAGCAGAGTCTCTTGGACACCACCTCTGCAAACCATTTCTACTGAAGGTTTTAGGGTTTTTTCCTGATGTGTTTTAGTATTTTTAATACAGTTTTAATGCTCAAATAGAAAGGATTTTTAACACACACAGCTGAAGCTGTCACCTAGTGAAAAACACAGGTGCTGGACAACAACCTCAACATTAATTAAGAAGTTATTAATTGGTGGAAAAGGAAAGGTAAACATACCACATTATCAGTGGAAACTGGATTCTGGTCATCATCTTTGTGGCCAATTTCTTCATTTTGAAGAGCTTCATTTGTCTCCTCTGCAGAAATAAATTGGTTTTGTCAGATTTCATTCCAATTTTATGCTGAAGGACCATTAATGGTGTTTACCACTAAATGTCACAGCTGCTAAATCCAACAGCAAAGTCATGGTATCAATGTCTAATCACAAAACAGAATATCTGCCTTATTAAAACGACATCTTGTCACAAGTATTTCAGGCTAACATCAAACCAACTGTGACCTGAAACAACAACAAAACTCTCAGTTACTCTCTGGACCAAAACCTTTCAATTTTTAGGTTCAGGCTGGAATATTCAAAGGTGATGAAGAGTTTCACATCAGAGATGTGCAGAAGTTGGGGTTTTTTTAAATTAAAATAAATTCCTACATGAAAAAGCCTGCATTCCCTGAAATTCTGGGGTACATATCTAAATTCCACCTCCCTCTTGCAGACATTGATAGGTTTTGAACTAAAACCTGATCAGACTATGACAAATGCTTATCCCTAGTGAACCTGAAGTGCTTTTTTATATATAAACACTTGAAAACAGAACAGATTTTACACTGATATTTCAACCACAAAGCATGAGATGATTCCATTGACTTTAAAGACCAAGGAGAACACAAAACCCAAAGAAAGGTAAGTCTGTTTACCCCTACAATTGAAGTTTGTTTCTCAGATTTACTTGACTTCTGCATATTAAAATATAAATCTATACTACAAATTAAATATAAAGAGGAAAAGAGGGAAGGGGCAGCAAGGTTCAGGTGACTCCTGGGTCTGTCACCTCCACACAAACACAGGGGTCTCAAGAATTCCCTGGGATTACCAAAGACAGGGCAATGTTAAGGCCAGACCATACAAAGACAGTTAATGGTTTTAAACAACTTTTAAGTTAAATATCTCTAAACTGAGCAAATTTGACTGGAAATTGTTTCAAATAAACTTCATCTGCCACTGGTCACAGCTCCATAGGACAATTTGTGCACATGGGATCCAGTGGGAGCACTGGGGAGCAGGGAGCCAGGAAGGTGGAGGTCACAGGGTGAGGATGCTCCTCAGGGACATTCCAAGGCACCAGGAACTCTGTAACCCTGACAGTCACCCCCTGGATTCAGCAGCTGAACAAAGCAGCTCCCTACAGCATTCCCAACTCCTTAAATATTCATCCTCAGCTCATGGAACCCAGCACAGCCCTGATGGCCTCCACTAACACAGTGTGGATTCAATCAACACACAATTAAAAAAGGTGAGGCAATATGAGAGCTTTAATGCTCCATTTTGCATCACAGCACAGCTTATTTTTTTATATTGACACACTACATTTTAAAAGCAGGAGTCATCAACAGTCACTCTAATTAGGTGACCAAAAATTGCTTTTGTCTGTTTTTCAGAGTGTTTTTTTTGCTGTTGTGGTTTTGGTTTTTTAATAAATGAGGACCAAAAGTTACAATTCTCAAACATTAGAACAATTCCCTATCTGTGACTGAACATAACCCGTGAGTATTGGGGGAAATATTTTCCAGGAAGCTGAAAACCAGCTGAGCTGCAACAGTGAAACCTCCTCCTTTGAACTGGAGAATGAATGGAAATAGTTGTTGTGGGAGAATAAAGGAATGGAAGTGGGATTCCTGGATGCTGTGGAAATCCTGTCGTTTCCTTAGCCTTTGACAATAATAGTGCACCCAAGTGTTCAGCCTCACCTTGCCTGATGAAAGAAAGCCTTGCTCAATAAACAAGGAGTTTATCCTCACTTCACTACAGGCACTTCAGACTCTTCCCTGTCACCATTTCCTTTCAAGCACATCTGACTTAAATCAGCTCCTTCCACACCTCAGGCAAATCAAGGACTCTGAGATTCCTCATCTCACTTGGCTTTCAGTCACTTGACCCATTTCTTTATCATCTGATTCCCTCTACAGTCGAATATGACAGAGCTCTCCCAAACTCATTCCCAGCCGCTCTCCATTCCCCTGGCTCTTCCCTTTAAATTGTCCTGAGGAATGACAGGATCAAGCCTGGCACACTGAGCTGCAGCAGCAGCAGGCCCGAGGTCAGACTTTCTCTTAGCTGGGAGAGCAAAGGCTTCATTGATCTTCTCTGAGCAGAAGCACTGGGAGCAATTAGTGAGTGGGGGATGTGCCGAGCTCATGGACAGGAGGGGCAGGGAGACATGGATCTCATGTGCTCCTGGGAGGGAAAAGGGAATTAAGTTGAAGGCACTTCTCAGTTCAGATCATGCAGTTTACTGAGGACACCCCCTGTGTGTGCAGTTCCAAGGCTCCTGAGCTGTCCCCTGCTCCTGGCTTTGATCTGCTGGTTGTGTTTACCTGTCAGAGAGAGCAGCAGGAGGCCTGGGCAGCTCCATGTTCCAGCCTGATCTGAGGGGTTCCCTGCCAGGAGAACTGGGAATGCACAGCTCTGCTCGATCCCAGCAGCAGCTCCATCCCCACTGGTGCCTGGGGTGGCTCAGGACCACAGGGATTGAGCCATGGAATCACAGCACGGGTTGGGCTGGGAGGGACCTTACAGCTCACCCAGTCCCACCCCCAGCCAAGGCAGGGACACCTTCCACTATCCCAGGTTGCTCCAAGCCCTGTCCAACCTGGCCTTGGACACTTCCAGGGACGGGGTGTCAAATGGAACGGCCATTCCAGCTGGCTGGGAAGAACTGAGCAGTTGGCAGAGAGCATTGTTTAAATCTGGCTTCCTTGGGAAGTGAGGCTTCTCCACCTGTACCGTCTGCCCAGCTCTCACTTGCACCAGCAAAATGTGAACTTGTGGTTTCATTTCAGATCAACCTGGCAGAAACAGGGCTGTTATGATCAAAGGTTTCTCCAATCTCTGTATAACAATCCCAACACAACTCAGAGACACAGAGGTAGAAGAAAGAGACCAAACAGTACCTTCAGCCCAGGTGGGGTGGAGCACTTGTGACTCTGTCAGACGTTTTTCAATGTGTACAACAGAATCCAAAGCATGCACACTGCACAAAATTGAAAATATAGGCACAGTAGTAACTGCATTCCAAATACCTTGTGAGCTTCCTTCAGATAAGCAGATTGATACTTCATCATTCCTATCATTATCATCCCCCACTTCAGTAGCAGTTTCCTCTCCTGGATTAAGTGCTGATTTAGAAACAAATTCAGATTGATCAGAGAAATCAGCAGGACCTCCTCTAGGGGGTGGGACCTCAATCCCCATTAAACGATATTTCCGTCTTCGATTCCCAATCCAAGTCTTGTAAGAGAAATAAACATGAATGATATCAGAAACTATAACAAAAGCAACAGGCCCCCAACCAAGTGACATCAGCACATCTGGGCTACAGGAGCAAGGGTGCAGCCAGCAGTTCAGGGAGCTGATTATTCCTCAGTATTTGACCCTCCTGAGGCTGCTGCCTGAAATCCTGTGTCCAGGTTCAGCTTCCCAAGGGAAACAGGAAGGTGCACAGCAAAAGGAAAAGAAGCAATAGGCACAAGCGGCAGCTAGGGAAGCTCTGACTGGAACTGAGAAAAAAAGAAAGAAAAAATAATGTTTTATAGTGAGGCAGAGGTACAGTTTGTCCATAGGAGCCTTGGAGGTACTCAATGTTTTGCTGGACAACATCCTGAGAAACCTGACTAGATTCCATAGTCAGTCCTACTCCAGATAAAGAGCAGGACTAGGTGACTTTATAAGGTCTCTTCCCACCTAAATTATTCAACAAATTTAACATAAGATCTTTGATCCAGGTTCTCCTACTCTGCAACTTCCATAAGGGCACTGAAGTATCCAATGACCCAAACATCCCCCCTGTTCTAGGATTTCCTACAGCACACAGGGGACTGGCTGAGGTGACAGATCTACATCAGTCCCCTTGGAGGACAGAAAGGAGCTTGGCAGAGTAAAGCTCAGAGCAGCTCATCCTTCAGTTCCCTTTGGCTGGAAGACAGAGCTTTAGGAAAAGCTGTTTGCAGTGAGTGTAGAGGAGCACACTGGGAACAGTCTGGGAGATGAAACTGGCCCAGGGCACCTGGAAACTCTGTTATGGTGGGATGGGGATGGATGCTTTAAGTTCATCTTACATCAATAAAATTGAGTTTCAAAGGAGAAAAAAAAAGAAGAAAAACCCCACATTCCAAAATCTCCAAGTGGATCTGTACACTTGGTCATTAATTTGCCTTCTCTGATGAAGAGAAGTCTACACCAAAAACTATTAAAGAGTCAGAGTTTAACATGCTGTAACAAGAATTGTTGTTACCTCTTAAGGCTCTCCCTTCCCTTGTGTCACTCAGGCTTTTGATTTCTCATCTCATCTCGACTCTGCTCAACAGCCCTTGTACCCCAGACCCTTCATTCCATCAAATCATTTCTCCACTGGCAACCAAAACTCCTTCCCAGAGCCAGGAATCCATTTCTTTACCAACTGCTACTCCCACTCTTCTCGGGCTGGCTCTTGTCCCCCTTCCACATCAGCCACAGCCCCAGAAACAGGAGCAGCACAGCCTTTCCATGAGGTCTCTGTTCCAATTGAGTTTCCCAAAACATTGAAATATTTTAGGAATTTTCATTAAAGACACACTAAACATCATTCTGGCCTTATTTCAGAAATATCTGCCTTGCTCCTTTTCCTAGGGCTCTGAAAAAGTTGAGTAAAAAACTTTTTGCTTTTAATACCTTGATTACCAAAGAGAAAAAACATAAGGAAATATTAACAGCAGTCCCAACTACTAAACAGTTGCATGCTGTGCCAGCCTTGGAAAAAAAAACCACCTTTAAAGCTGCATCTCTAACAAGCTAAAAGATAACATGCTGAACACTATTTTTGGCAAATCATTTTTATTGGCTAGTATTGGCTTTCCCAGCTTGCTGATTTTACTCTTTGAAGAATGCACAACAGGTATGCAGAGAACTACCTAGATCATTTTTTTGTGTGTGTATTACCTACAGTTTGAGAAAAAAGAAAAAGACAAACCCCCACACAAGCAGCCCTTTGAGATCTGGGTCTCTTTTTTCCAAGCAGTGTATTGCTGCTCTTTAAATTTTCCCACCATCTTGTGATTCTAACAAACAGTGCTAACAACATTTAAAATTGAATCTACCTCTTTTTTAGTAAAAAAGGCACTTGGGAAAGGCAGATCTTTTTACAGACTCTTCAAAGCAGAAAATCTTTCATTCAACATACTGAATGTGTCAGAGAAGATGAACATGTTTTGATAGTGTCTCAAATTAAATGGGGAAGAGAAGGTTCCACATCCTGTGTGCTCTGCTGAACAGAGAACATTCTGGAACAGCACAACAGTGAGGGCAAGAGCAGACTGGAATTTCCACGTAGGAAATTAGCTTGGGAGTTCTATCCCTGAAATACTCTCTCCTTAAACCCTTCCTGTGAAGAGGAAGGGGATCATTAAGGCCTGTGAAGAGCATGGGGATAATTTGTGAGTCTGTTCTGGTGCAGGTGATACCAGAGCCCTATGGGGCCATCCCAGTCTCTGCCCTGAGGACAGAAACATTCCAGCAGGTGGGAAGGTTTGCACAGAACTCCAGTGCCACCCCATGTATGGCAGTGAGGATGTTCCCAAGGGAACAAACCAAGGCAGCCTGGGTGTCACTGTGCTGTCCATGAGGAGTGCCATGGCCCGAGGTGCTGTCATGGGGAACGGCTTCACCTTCTGGAGAGCAAAGTGAAGCCCTTGGAAAACAGGGAACAGCTTTGTTCTCCACAGAGAAAAGAGTGATTCTCTTTAGCCTTCAGAAGTACAACTGGGTTTTTTAGAATTCCTGTGTGCCCACAAAAACAAATAACCAGACTGATGTTCAACCCTAAAAGCAGCTTTGGAGCCATTTGGATGCACCAAGCCAGAGGTCTCCACAACAGGACAGTGTCACTAAGGGTTCCCAGCCCTGCTTCTGCAGCAGTATCAGGAATTTAGGGAACAGGTGGAAGAAGAGGATGAAGCCTGAAAGGAATAATCCCAACTGTCATGCCTGCCATGAGGGAAAGGAAGGCTCCTGTCTTTGTATGACTGCAAACAGTGGGACCATTTCCCGAGGCTGGGATGAGGGAGTGAGACCCCAGAGCTGCTGCTGGGTGTCTGCTCCTCTGGGACACAGCAGCAACTTCCCAGCCTCTGGAAGAGATGGTGTGCAGTGGTTTTTGGGAGCCAGGTTATCTCCAGCACACCTGTGCCTCCCTCAACCACCTTCAGGGACCATCAAACTGAACTGACCCAGAATTCCCTTTCACACCTCAACCTGCCCTCAAGAAGTCTTGTAAAGTATTTTTTTTCCTGCTTTGGAGCATGAATGAGAGTATTTTCCCTGTATCTTTGGAAAAGCCCTTTTTCTGGTATCTTAATAGCAATATAAATAGTACCTTTCAGTCTTCTAGGATCTCCCTAAAAAATGTAACACTTTTACTTAAAATCTTATTCAAGAGAATGTCAAACAGCTCATAGTGCTGCTTCTGCTGCTGATCAATAAGATTCTTACCTGAGGGCTTTTACTAAATATAGACAGCAGAAAGAGCAGGAGAGCACTTCCCAACATGGTCATTCATTATGTAATACGTGAAATCTATTTCAAGCTTCCTCATGAAATTTTTAAAGCCTTTCATCTGTCCTATTTTTGCTCCTGCGACAAGATAAGGGAAGACTCTGGATTTCTTACCCGAACTATTTCACAGTCAACATTTAATTCTGCAGCCACAGCTTCAATTTTCTCTCTGCAGACTGAGCCCAGGCTGGTCATGCCATTGTCCCAGTATTTCTTTAGGGTAGCTAAGTCTCGGTCACTAAATTGTGTGCGGTCCTGTAACTGCAAGATAAAAAAAAATGCTGTTAGATTGAAAGAAAATCTGCTTATCCTGAGCACTGGTGTCCAGAGGTCTCCCACACAGTAACACACACTACTGTCTCCATGGCTCTTCTTCTAACTCTCCCTTAAGAATTTGGGGTTTTTTAAACTTCTTTTTTTTTATCCGGGGCATTTCAGAGCTCCCTGGGATTTGCTGTAAAGGCAGTGGCAGCATTAACACAAGTTTAAGGCACTTTAGCTTTATTTCAACTCCACCTGATTTTTTTGGTAATTTGTTTTATCTCATTCTATAAGGCCTTACTGAAAATAACTTTTTTCCCCCCTTGTGCTGTTTACTCTCTCCACCCAATTTATGCAAATTACCCCTTAAAGGCTTTTCAAGTTTCTCACCCTCCCCCCTTAAAGTTCTTTTATCTTACTGCAAACTACAACATATGCATAATTCAAAGGATTCTGACTTCCTAAAGGGAATACTTTAATGTTTATTTGCTGAGCTTGAGTTTAAATTGGTTCCACTGTTTATCTGTGAGTTCCCAAACTCTTTGTCTACATTTATCAAAATATGTGATAGTGGATCAGTGATAAAAGGAGTAACACTGATAAAGAATTCCTAAACATCCTACCACTGTTTGAACTGGTGTGAGCACAGAGTGTATTTCTCTAGTAGAGCTTCCAAGCTTTCATCAAAAGCTTTTCACACAGAATTTTATCTAAAATCTACAGTTTCATTACACCAACCCATGTTTTTCACTTCTCCTGCTATTGAGAGTACAGGAAATCAACCACAAAGTCTGCACTGGTAACTTGTAGCCCACGTGCAACATGTGTCAGTATTTCAGTAGCTGAATTGTGTTCATGATTTCAGTAGCTGAATTCTCTGTTTGCTCATTTAAAAACCGTTAAAAGTTAGAAATAATTTTAAGTGGAATAAAAGGAAATTTTGCAGAACTAGGATCATTTCACAATCTTGTACAGTTCCCAGTTCTAGCTTTTGTTAATCTTCAGAACATGGTAATTGTTGCCATTTTCTTCTCTTAAAAATTACTATTTCTCAAAATGCTAGAAGCACTTGAGTCTCCTCAGTGTATGAACACAAAATAGGAGCATCAAATCTTTGTCTTCCTAAAATAATCCCAGTAAAAAGATGCACCAGACATATTCAAATATGGTCCAGTTGGACTTGATGAGCTTAGAGGTCTTTTCCAACTTAAATGAACCCATGATTTACAGAGTTTTTCCTGTTAACTGAGTGCCTACCAGGCACCCAGAGTTTTTCCTGGCTATCATTCCATCATCCCTGGAAGGAGAGGGGCTGTTCCCATCCTGCCCATCCCACAGCCAATGGTACCAGGTCGGAGCAGGGATGGTGAGGAGCACCCTGGACACCCCGGAGCTGCTGCCTTCCCACACAGCCCCGGGCAGCCCAGGACAGGAGATGCTCCTGGGCAGAATGCCCCAGGCCATGTTCATCCAGAAGGAATCCACTTGGCTCACTGAAAGCTGCTCTAGGCTGAGCAAAGTGCAGCTCCAAACCCGGGCAAAGCCAAATCCCCGGTGCCCGCTCGCCCGGAGTCACTGCACGCCTGACCTGAGCTCCTCCTGTCTCCAAGCCGTGTTTAAGAAACAAAAGAACAGCCATCTCCTGGATCACTGCAGCAATAACTCCTTTTACAGCTGCTGGCAAAAGAGATTGGGACTTGGGAAGAGCTCTGCTCTGCAGCAGCCCAGCACAGAGGAGAGGGAAGGCAGAGAGGAGAGACAGCAATGCTCAGACTGCCCAGAGATACGAGGCACCCTGGCCTATCCACATTCCCGACTGCTCAGGGCAGCCTCACCTCCCAAAGGACAGTGTCAGTTATTTAAACATAAATAACTAACATTGCCTGCTGGTTCTGCAGAGTTCACACTGCTGCAACCCCTCGCAGTGAACTCACAGAGCTCCCTGTGATGGGTGTTGGGCAGGGACAGAACACACAGCAATCCCTCACATTTAACATCCACAGCCTAAAACCCCCCTGGAACACCCAGTGGAGATTTACCCTCCCAGGTGCAACTCTCTCATTTCAGCCCATTCACTTAAGTGTTGCACTCAACGATCCTTGTGGGGTCCCTTCCAGCTCAGAATATTCTGTGAAATTCAGTGGAGCACCAGGAAACGTGCCTGGTGTTAGAGCACAAGTAAGGGACAAACCCTGCTCAGGTTGTCTTCTCCCACCCAGCTGGCTGCATTGGCCAAATCAGAACAAAACCCACAGAAAGTGCTGCTGGAGGAAGCTCAGGTTTCTTCTTGCCACGTGGTTTTCCAGTTATTCAGAAATGCTTCCTCTCCTGAAAGAACCCAGGGCAAGGCCTCGGTAACAGGAAAAGTGATCTGCAAGAGGATCCTGTTGAGGACAAAAGATGCCCAGTGCCTGCCTCGAGTTCCCACAGGGATGGTGCTCAGGAAGGTGCAGAGTCTGCTTTTACTTACTCAAAACAAGGACTTTATATGGAAAAACCAGAATTTAGTAAAACCACCTGCCCTTCAAAAATTTTCCTTTAAAAGCAGTGTCAGATCTTTTCCATTTTAGTGGATAGATGTTAATTCTGATGACTTACCACAAATGTTGAAATAAAAATTTTATTAGATACATCACTATTCAATGGTTTTCACCTCACAAATGCTGCATAATTATGTTTATATAACTTTAACCTTTCTACTTTGGAGTCTCTGCCTCATTTTTAGCCATTTGTTTCCACCAAGACCAGCACTGAGGAGCCTCCGTGCTCTGCCAAATGAGCAGTTCCATGAGGTCTCACAGATCCTGAAGGATGATCATTTATACACCCAGCTCTCAATTGCTGCACCAGCACCATGGGATCAGTGTCAGCCCTTAAGCTCTCTAGTAAATGACACTTCAGCATGTCCCAATCTCAGCTCTGGATTAGCTGCCTTCGTGTCACATGCTGTGCCATGGGCCTTATCAGCAATTTCTTAGGGAAATCACAAACTACCTTCCTACTATGATTACAGGATCATCCCCTTGACATGGATCACACCCAAGTTTGACTCCTGCATTGTAAACTGCTTAAGAATTACATAATGACTTTTGTCAGAAAATAAAGGGTAGAATTTCTACATTGTACATGTAACTAAGCTTCCATCAATTTAGTTAATAACCTTCTCATGCTTAAGATCATCAGAGGAAATGAAGGACCAGGAGGAAAAACCCAGGGCCCTACAAATAACATAACAGTCACCATTATAAAAAAATATCAAAGGATAATATTGGAAAGCTTCATATGTATGACAATACTTATAGGTGAAGGCAAGCCAATAATTCAGTTCTCATTTTTACGTCACTAACTCAGCTCTGAATACAATTCTCATTTTCTCTCTTCAGATCCCCAGCTTGCTGATTCAAGGCTTGGCTTTATCCTTGACAATGCTGGCTGTTGGCTGAATCTTCTACATTTCCCACTTCTGTTGGCCACAGTTTAAAAAGCAGGAGAGGCTTTGTCCAGCAGAGCCCAGCCTACCCATTCCCAAGGAAAAGCAAATTGAATCAGCAGTGGTGCCGTGGGCAGGGTTAAACCCGGCTTATTCCCGACCTCCCAAGTGTAACAACAACATCCTCAGAAGAGATGACCCAGTTTATTAGAGACATTCCTGGCTCCTTTCCGAGCCCCTCATCCCCCCCACTGTGCAGCAATATCTGTGGTGCAAATCCGGTGTCTATAATTGGGATGAATAATTGCAGGGAGTGGAGTGTCCTTATCCTGCCTTTTCTTAGAGCCTGCGTTTTTAGATCGGGTTTTATGCATCAGTTGAAAATGTTTTAGGCCACGTGCACAAAAGCTCCACACAAATTTCAGATTATTAATCAAAGACATGCTACAAAATGGAAAAACTAGAGGTTTTATACATAACTTGCATTTATGCTGCAGCTGAGCACTGTGTGTGGTGGTTATTTCAATTGCAGTGAAATCATATTAAATCAACATTCAGTTCTGATACTTGGTGATGAAATAGATTGAGGTAATGGTTATTTTTAGCAAACAAACCTCTCATAACAAATTTTCCATGCCTTTGATCCCTGTCACTGCTTCTCTGTTGTATTTTGGGAGGAATGGGAAGATCAGAAACGCTCAAAGCATTCAAGGTACGAACAAATCCCAGATTCTTCTATACAAGCATAGAGTCACTTTGCCTTATTCACCTTTCCCAGTGACACCAGCATGGAGCTCTCTGAACCCTGACACTAATTAATATCTGTTTTCTTCAGATGATTATCAATTCCCACCTCAAGATTTTATTTGTATGTATTAATAGTGATTTCTGAATCATTCCACTATGTTTCCCCTTTTCCATCTGCACCATTTAATATCACTCTTTCGCTTTTCAGTTTATTGTTTCTTGATTTCCTGCACACAAATTCTGAAGGTCTGCATTTTCCCTTAACACACCAAAAGATTCAACCTCATTAAAGTTGTGCCAAATTACACATTCCTTCAGCCTGAGGTTTTAGGTTCAGGTTTCACCAGTGCCACAAAGCTGTCTCCTGTCAGTGACACCCATCCTGTGCTCAGGCTGGACAATGCTGCTCACACACAGCTGCACAAACTCAGGCACAAAGGTGTCTGAAGGCACCCTTAAACTCTTCCTGCTGACACATCACTAGGGCACAGACTGTCAGGTTTCTGCAACAGAGACTTTCTGCATCTTTCCCCACTGGCTGGGTAAGCTTGAAGTTTGCTCTGATGGAAGCAGAACTGATAAATATTTCATAGCACCCCATTGTGAGAAGAGCTGTAACTGCTTCAGCACTCAGCCAAAATTACAGATACTCTGTTAATATCTGTTTCTAAATCAACTCAACTGAAAAGATGAAAAAGAAAAGAGGTATCAATGCAATGAAAAGTCTAGCAAAGAAATTACACTCTGAACCCCAGTCATTTCACTCTGTAATTTCCAAACCAACCCTCAAATGACACAAACTGACAACTCAAACTTCTGGAGATTTTGAACTGATTTGTGAAATAGTGAATGTTCAGCCTCAAAGCAAACTGGTTTTTAGATGGTAATTATCACGATTCTTATTTGATCTATTAATGTCTTCCTCACATTGGATGAGGAAGTTTTTGCAGTTTCTGTTCAGACAGGATGCATTTCTTGCCTGCAGGTTCACAGCAGACAACAAACCAAGGTGATCTGTGGCACTTAGGTGCAGCACATCACGTAATAAAAAGATGACCAGACTTGTCCCCCTTTGCATTGCTTAAGGGTTGCTGTGGGACAAGGAGGTGCTGTTCCCAGCCAGAAGGCCATGCCATTATTACCATCCAATGTAGAAATACCTTGAGGTACATAGTAAAATATCCCACAGAAGGAGGAGACACTTTAGTCAACATTCCAAATACCACAAGTAGGAAGAAGCACAGTGCTCCCATGCAGAGACCTCCAGCTTGGCTCATCTCTCCCTGCAGACCCCAGTGTGTCTCACTCAGACATGCTCCCACCGACTTCACTAAACCACAGTTTTCTCCTCTCCTAGGAGAGCAGAGGAAGGTGGAGAGGACTCCACAAGTTCCTCCTGGAATAGTTTTCAAACAAAAGGCAGAGCTGAGGTGGCCTCTGACTTCAGGCAGCTTTAATCCCTGCTGGGGTTTCTCTGTAAAGCTGCTTTCAGGTGTTTGCTCTCAGCTCACATCAGTTTTCCTGCAGCAGCTGCTGGTTTTCCTGAGTCTTGCAGACCCCAGGCCAAGGGGGAGCTTTCTTTAGAGTTGCACTGGTGAGTCTGCCCCACACAATCCAGCTGTGCCCCCCATGGCCAGAACAGCTGGGGGCAGGCCTCACACCTCAGCCCCTTCAGCTGCCCCCAAGTGTGTCTGCACTCCTGTGACAGTTTATTCATACACACAATGTGCAGACAGTGATTTAAAAATTCAAAATCTAGCACGGGAACCCTCCACCCATTTCAGGTCTTTCCCATCCCTAAATATATCAGACTGAGAGCCCAGATACCCCAAAGTGAAGCTCAGGGCAGACAAAACCCCTCTCTGCCCCGAAATAAAACTTCACCACTAAGGCACAGCTTACCCAGAGTCACCACCTGTGACAAATGCTCTCCAGAGCACACCAGTACTTTTAAATCTACCACAAACACAAACCATCTGCTCAGACCTCAGATGACACAGAACTAAAGCACAGTCAGTACACTCAAGCCTTAAATACAAGGACAAAAGTGAAGATATTTTCCCCTTTTTAATTCTCCTTAACCGGTGCCTTCACTGCTATTTTTGAATCCTTGTTATCCTTCCACCACCCTGTGAAAAACCAAAAATCAATGCATTCATAAAGGCCACTGCACATGCACCAGGACAGAACACAGAACTCTGTCATTTCCAAAGACACTCTCATGTGTTACTGAGAGGGTGATATTTCTAGACTAATATTCATTAACAATCAGGATTACATCATCCTACAGCAGAGCTGAGCAGACAAGAAAGAGTTTCTGCAGAACTGCACAGCTTTTATTTCTCTCCTGATACAGTTGAAGGACAGGGCAAGGGAAACAAAACATCAAGGCAGAAGATTAAAAATTCAGAGCATCTAAAAGACAATCTCCTCCATTTTAACCAAAATACAGATTAGCCTTTTTCCTGTTTGAATGGCAGTAATTGCCATAATGGCACTTCTACAACTCTATCCATTCTATTTCTGTTCCCTCAAACTCTTTATTCAGAAGAATTTCACAGTTGAAATCAAAGTTTCTAGGAAGTAGGAGCTTTTTCTCCTTTGCTTGTCTTAGCCATTTGTGTATACAGCAGTTTTAGAGTGCCAAGTGCTCAACTTGTCTTCTGAAGGAGGCTGATTCTGCACTCAGACTGGGAAAATGCATCCACAAATCTGGACACACATGTTGTCAAACAGATTGTATTAACCAGTGGGTTTTATGCATTTTATTGATTAACAAGACAAAGGTCTGCAGTAAAGGTCAAAGGAAAAAGGATTCCATAATAACCATCCTTAATGGTCTCTCACTGCAAGGAAGACATTGAGGGGCTGGAGCCAGAGAAGGGAACAGAGCTGGGGAAGGGTCTGGAGCCCCAGGAGGGGCTGAGGGAGCTGGGAAAGGGGCTCAGCCTGGAGAAAAGGAGGCTCAGGGGGGCCCTTCTGGCCCTGCACAACTCCCTGACAGGAGGGGCAGTGGGGGGGTTGGGATCTGCTCCCAGGGAACAGGGACAGGAGGAGAGGGAATGGCCTCAGGCTGGGCCAGGGGAGCCTCAGGTTGGATATCTGGAAACATTTTATCACTGAAAGGGTTGGAGAGCATTGGAACAGGTTCCCCAGGGCAGGGGGTGGAATCACCATCCCCGGAAGAGTTAAAAAAATATGTGGATGTGGCACCTGGGGACATGGTTTAGTGGTGACCATGCTGGTGCTGGGCTGATGGTTGGACTTGATCTTAAAGGATTTTTCCAACCTTAAGGACTCTATGATTAATGAACAGGCACCTCCACATCCTTGAAAGTTTAAAATTTACTCCAGAAATGTTTTCAACAGCTGCTGTCAGGTATCCAGCAAGACCACAATGCTCAACAACCCTCAGTGATGCAGGCAGGGGCCAACATCCCCCCAGTCCCAGCCCTGTGCTCCCACTGCTGACTCTGGCACTCACCTGACACCCAGAACAGCACTGAACTTTATCTAAAAACAACCTCAGCAGCAGAATTTGTACCTGACAGGTCACACACCCAACCTGGATTACCTTGCAACTGGATATTGGCTATGGATGGGGTGGCAGGGTACTGGGAGGGAGGGGGAAAACCTCCCCCTTTAGCTGTGAAACTCTACCCGAGGACACTCCCCAGCTCCTTGGGGAGATGCTCTAAAAGGTCATTAAGTGATAGAGGGGATGAGCCTTCCAGAAAAGAGCTGCATTTTAAAAAGTCTCCTCAAGAGAATTAGCACTTAGGAAAGAAAAAAGATGGATTGAGCACAACAGGATTTGTATAAAAGTATCAGTTCCTCTGGGAGATGCTCTTATAAAGTGCTCTCTGTATAAAAAGAAGTGATTGTACCAAACTCTGCAGGAATTGGAAGTGCTTCAGCTGAGACCTAGAAAAAGTCTGACAGAAAACACCATTAATGTGATGGTCCTTAGATTCCTACTTATACAGGAAACACTGCCACATTCACACCTTTTGAAGACTTAAGAACAGAAAATAATAAAGAAAGGAAAAAGTACTGGTTATAGCAGGAGAAAGGAAGGAAGATCTCATTGCCAACACAGCAGCCATGGCCAGGACACTGCCAGCTCCATGGACTGGGGAGTTTGGTTACCATGACAGACATTTCCCCAGTTCTTGCTGCTGACAGAGCTGAAGTGATAGAGCAGCCCCTGGAGAGCCTGGCTGTAGCACCCCACCTGAGGTGGATTCCCATGGTAAGGAGGCAGAACTGACACCTCTTCAAAGACAGCTGGAAATGCTGAGCACTAACTAAACACAAGAGTTGGGCAGAGGGTTTTTTCCCTGACAAAAGCTGTTTCATACCTTGTGTTATGGTTTGGAGTTGTCTGTGAATTGAGGACACCAATGTGGCTGATTCTGCTACTGTGAAATGGCATTTATGCAGATAAAATTACACTTCATGAAGCTCCTACAGCCAGCACTGCCTAATTCTGTGCATGTGCAGAGAAGCTGCAGAGGGAGTTACTCTCTTAGGCATTCAGTTGCCTCAATTAAAAAGGACTTCACTTTCAATATAAAAAACATATTCTGAGCTCCAGACTCTCAGTCCTTATCAATTCAGATGTTGTATTTGGGCTAAGAGCACGATTCCTACCTTCACCTCACACTGAATTATGACCTTGACCTGCTTTTAAAGCCAGACATCAACTTCACCTCAACCGAAACACTGCACCTGCAGATAATGTTTGTATCAAAGGAAAAAGGAAAAAAACCCACACAAGGTAAATAGAACTGACATTTTCAAAAAGGCATTTTTATCAACTTTTCATTGCTTCACTTGATGCATTAGATACTTAAATGGAAATGTACTTACTGCTCTTTTTCTGGAACAACCTGTAATCCAAGGCACAGTAAGGTTTCCTGAAATCTGCAGAGGAGAAGGAGAAAACAGAACAGAAAACAAGAGCAGCTTAGGTTGCTGTGAGAGCCAACACTGAGACTTCAGCACTGTGCATTCAATTCTGACACCAATGTCTGTAAACAGGTTAAGATTCAAGAGCAAAGTCACACTCACCTTTACTGCTAGGACTAAAACACTGCTGCTTTGGGTGAGGGCAAGATAACACAGTGGTTACTTGAGTGTTTCTGTACCTTAGGTACCCCAAAACTTGTATTTCACAACAGCAGTTTCCCTTTCAGTCTGTCCCAAACTGGCAGGATGAGCAGACTGGGGTCAGAAAAGGGCTGAGGACAGAGCTGCCCTCACATCTTTTTCAATTATATCCTTCAACTTCCAGAAAAATGCTCTCGTGTTTGTCACTGAGCTGTTCAATGTCTGATGTTAAAGACTGGAGTACCAGCAGAAAAATTAGGGATAGCAGGATGGAGAAGGAAGGGCTGTGAAGGAAAAGCTAAGCTGCCTCCATTTCTAGTGCTTCTCCATCAGTCTCAGAGCTCAGACTTTATTAAATAAAAATCTTGAAGGGTTTTCCCTGATCATCTGAGGCGTGTCATGGCCTGGAATATTTTAGGCTTATTTAAGATTCCATGTTCAGTTTCTGCTACAGACAAGCAATGCTTGAGAGACTGAACACAGCTCTGGAGAGAGCAATCACCTCAAGTCATTGCACACGTGTGTGAGGAAAAAAACCTGTGCACTTGTGCTGACTGAACCAAAGTGCACTGAGAGTTCCTGTAGTATTTGCCAAGTGCTTCACTGATGGTCCTGGCAGCATGAGCACAACAAGCCCAGCAGCCTTGGCACAGGTGTCTGCTGTACAAGCATGTAAAACACTTTTATTCTTCAAGCTTTTAGCTGGAAGCACTTGGAGCTCACCCAAGGTCAGACCCTTTCTCCTTACAGCACAAAGAGGGTTGAGGGGGGCTGGAAAGGAGCACTTTCCCTCCCAAGGGCCAGCTTGCATCAGGGTTTGAGCCTAAAATATTAATTTCTTCACTGCACACACACATTTTAGAAATCCTGTTACAGCCCTATATCCCACACAACAGCTTCACACCACAGAACTCACTGTAAAGGCACCCTGAGGACCCACCCAGGTGGCTCCTCTTCACTAATTTAAAGGGGGCTACAAAGTGCTTTTCTATGGGAATAAAGGAAAATCTACCTGGCAGAGCATTAAGTGCTGCTGGGAAGACAAATGCACACAGTTGTGACAGTGATGAGGCCAAAATCAGCCAAGCTCATCTCAGAGAACTCCCTGAAAGCCAACATGCATGGCAGTGCTCTGAGCTGCCCTCGTAGAACAGGCAGGAGGGCTGGGGTTGGGAACAAATAAATAAAAATGTACAGATTCTCAACAGTGTTGCTGTCCTTAGGGTCAGGGGTAAGAAACCAAGACTAAATCCCAATTCAGCCTGGAGGACAGCACAGATAACCTCTCTACTTCAACACACTCAAAGTCAAATGAAGACAAGCAAGTAGGCTGAAGAATTTGTTTACTGAAACTGCTCAGGCATTAAAATTGATCACTTAATTAAATATAGTCTTTAAGTTACACTAACATGAATTTGATTAATTGAACCAGTAAGGAAGCTACAACTAATTGCTAATTAGATACCCCACCAATATATGACAGTAATTACTTCATCAAAACATGAATCACGCAGTCCTGACTTTGAAGAAGCATCTGCTTAGATGTTCAACTACTCCAATAATCATTTAGCTCAGGTTTAATCTATTTTTAAATTCAAGAAGATTTCCCCAAGTTTAAGGATTTTCAACTCTGTGCTGATGGATAAATTAGCTAAACATGGGCAATAAAATTAACATAAACTGACTACAAAAAAATGAAGTGTCATACTGTACAAGCCTAAAAGGATTCAGAGAGCACCTTAGAAAGTCTCTAATACCCAGAAGTGTCACCTCAGGGGTTCACAGGGTGCATGCTCTAAGCAGTAAGGGAATTAAAAGCATCCTGCTCAGCTTTTCCAAGGTTTAAAACTCTGGAAAGACAACAGAAGCTCTCTCCATGCATGTTCCCAATCCAAAGAACAGGGTGTCTGAGACAGGCATGGAGGTCAGCTGGGGTGCAGATAAATTCCTCACTTATCAAAAAACCAGGTATGCTGTTATAACAAGGGGAAGTAAAAAAAACCCAAAACAAAGTTTCAGAGATCTTGTTCTGATCCATAAAACACCACATGGTCAGATAAAATGTCACTGACCATGAACTGTTCTAGATCTTTGAAAAGACTCTGTTCCAGCTTCATAAAACCCCAAAACAAGGCTGTTCTAATTTTCATTTAAAAAAAATTTAAAAATAGAAGAAATCAATCTCTCTGATGCTTCTTCAAGAGTGAAATAAAGCACCACAAGCACACAACTGATGGAGGCATCAGTAATGGATTTCCCTTCATGAAACTTCACAAAAATGTCCTTAACTCAATTGTAAGCACTTTTACCAACCCTTTATTGGACTGATCTGCACATTTACAGCTTTTCTTCCCCTGTGAAACTGGGATGGCAAAGGTAAACAGCATTTCATGAATTCTATAACCAGGTAAGAAAAGTAACAGCAAACAATGACAGACTATGTGAGAGTAAAGGAGAGAACAGCTCATCTGATGTGCCATCTACTCCCCAGAATTTACTCCAGAGTACTTCTGTTTATCAAACCTCTGGTTTACCCAGAAAAGTAATAACTCAGGTGAAAAGTGTCACTTACTTGGACTCAGAACTTTTCTTTCAAATGGTCACATGAGATAGAAACAAGTCAGGAAAAAAAAGAAAACAAAAACTAAAAAAAACACCAAACCAAAACAAAAAAAACCTTAAAAAACCTGACTCACAAAGTCTTGTTCTCTATCCTGGTGAGCAAAGCACAGAAAAAGCTGTTATGTTGTTGATATGGTTTATTTTCAGGATAAAATAAAGGCAATAAGAGGCAAATGCATGCAGGTGAGACACACAGAATCACATGCTGTCAGCCCTAAAAGACTTTTACCTCAGTCTCCAGGCTATGTCATGCCAGATGCTGTAAAAATCCATAAAACATACCAATTTGGATGTTTCCTGCACAAGTATCTCTGCTCTTGTAATACCAAAAGCTAAACAAATGTGTCAAGTGTTGCAGCTTCTCCTAAACATCTTTTACATGTTCTTCAATGATCTTCATTTAATTTCCCCTCAGTATCACTAAAGGGATTTTAGTACAGGAAGAAGGATAAAGGCATTGAATGTAAAACTGATTATTTGAATTAGATGCTGTGGGAAAGGAAGCTGAGTGTCTCCCATCATGTTAACTCCCTGACAGGGGATCCTAATCCCTGACAGAACACAGGTCCAGAGACAGCCACTTGCACAGGGGGCACAGGAATCCAAGCTGACATCCATGGGGTGAGCAAATGCACAGCACACAAATGTCAGCATGAAACCATGTCCTGTGCCATGTGTGATGTGAGTGCACAGGGCAACACCCAGGGAATGGCCGTGGCATGTGCTGGAAAGCCAGGACAGGACAACACAGGCTTGAGCAACCACCAGCTCATAAGTATGACTCTCCTGCAGCCAAAATTTGGCCATGGAATCCATGAAATCCTCACTGATCTTCAACATCTAGGAGCTCAATTGGACAGGTAAAAGTGCTACCACACTGCAGTGCTGCCTGCAGTGGGTTTGAGAAGGAATTATCTCCTCTGAAAGGTATAAAAGGAGCACAACCTGCAGAAAGGCTATTAGAAGCTACCAATTTTGAAAGAAAACAGAATTTTTCTACACCCTTGGCCTTGAGGTCTGAAGACAGAGATAAACTGATGGATTACCTGGTAATTATTTTGGTTTTGTGACAGCCTCAGTTGACTTGAAGACGTAAAATGAGGAGAAAAGGTACTTCTGGCCGCGTTTGCAGTGTTATAAATGGTGCTGGATGTTGTGTGCAATGAGGTCCGTGCAGGCAGGTGGAACTCTCTGCTGTGGTAGAGGAGATTGTCAGGCACATCCCTGGCACTGCCCAGCTGTGCCCCACAGCCCCCAGTGCGGCCCGGCCCGGCCGCGGCCGCGCTTTGGTTGTCCCCGCGGCCGGAGCCGCCGCCCTCACAGTATCTGGAGTAGCTCTGGATCTGCGCTCCCATGGAGGCCAGCTCCTCCTCCCGCGCGTACTCGTCGTCCACGTCGCCCGTCTCCATCGCGATGGACAGGCAGCTGCCCTCCAGGGCCGGGTGTTTCTGCGTCGTGCTCCCGGCCACGAGCCTCTGCGGCTGGTCAGTGACAGCCAGCGAGAACACCTCGCGGATCTCCAGGTTCTGGGTGCCACACGCGGGGTCCCTGGGGTGAGCCCTCGGCCCTGGGGGCACGTGTGACGCCAGGGCCGCGTGCTCGGGTTTGTGCAAGCGCTGGCATCCCAAGGGCTCGGCCTTGCAGGGCCTGTGGCAGATCATGGGTTTCTGAGGTAACACCAGCTCCGCCGTCTGCACCGAGGAGCCGCCGTAGCTTTTTTTCGTGTGACTGTAGATGGAGTTCGCAGAATTGAGCACGCTCGTTTGCCTGGACAGAATAATGGTTTTTTCCCCCACTAACAGGGAAGCGTTTTTACAGTGGGGTACCTGCCGTCCCAGAGGGATGTGCTGCTGCTGGAAGTCTGCGTCGCTCTTGCCCGGGAGCCGTGGGATGGAGGTTTTGTGCAGCTCTGCCATGGAGGCGTTGGTGTGCTTGGCGGCTCCCGGCCGGCCCGAGGAACTGGCAGGGCTGTAGATACCAGTCACTATCACGTCGTTGTTAGAAGAGGTCCAAGAGGATTGCTGGCTTTGGGATCGAGCAATATTTACCACATTTCTCACTGCTGTGTCCGGGGGCACTGAGGGAGTGGCAGGGCCAGTCCCTGGGGGGGTGCCCCCAGATTCCACAGCGCTCTTGCTGCTCATCTTCCGCCGCTTGTTGCCAACCCACGTCTGCAAACAACACCAGCAACGACAACAAACATAAAGCAAGGTGTTAAAAGAGGCAGAAAAAGAATTAGCAATTCCATTTCTAAGCAGATCTGATGACATGTTAAGTGTTCGAGTTGAGATCTAAGTTTACAAATATGTAAATCATGTACTGATTATGCAGTGAACATGACAGGATGGAAATCCAGGCTTGAACAATACAGGGTAGAAATCCAAGCCTCTCCTCCTTGGGATCCACAACTCATACACAGGAGAACCCCAGACTCAATTCCAAAGCCCCAGCTTCTCAAAAATCCTGAGACTCTCGTGCCTCCTGTCCTGAAGTTACCCCCAAGATTTATGTCACTGACACCACCGTGACTGATTCCTACAGGAAAAAAAATATCCCTGCCATACACAATTCCACTCCATTCATTTTTTTGTCAAATTTTACAAAATGTCTGATTTGAGGCACAACTTGTACCGTGCAGTAAAAGGTCAGTTACTGGTCAGCTTTGCCTCTGCTGAGAGTCTCATCCTCCTGATCAATTGTCTTTAGGCAATTTATGTGCCTATTATAATTCTATCTGCCAGCTGCAACTCAAGTATCATTTTGCAAAGAACTAATCACTGACCAAGAGTTTTATAGGAAAAATGAAAAAAAGGAGGCATTAGGAGTAGCAGCAATGAGGGATGTAAAGAAGACAAAGGTAAGATCATGTTAAAATATGATAAACACAGGACAAACACTGGATCTGTTTCCATTGCACTCCTAAGTAAGAAAAAGTTTAAGTGCTGCAAATCAGGGCTCAGAAAGGGAAGGAAGCAGAAGGAATGATAGCTGAGTGCAAGAAGGGAAATGAAGAGGGAAATGAAACATGGAGAGAACTGCAAGGAGAGGGGAGCTGGGCTGCCTCCTCTAGGACATTCAGTCAGCACAAAAATAGCAAACCAGCCCTGGCTGCACCATCAGCATCCAGATTCCTGTTACAACTGTCTGCCCGCCCCAGGAGCCTGAATCCCTGGCTGACTTTCACAGCTTCCACCACCTCGAGATGAGAAAGCAACTTTTAATGTTTCCAGAGTGTTCTGAGGGACAGGAACCCAGGTAAGAATTCGGGAGCAGAGTTGTGATTGTCAACGTACCACTGGTAAACCAACTAAAAAACCAACCTAGACTGGTCCCAATTGCTCCTCCTCAGTGTCCAGTGTCACAGCAGCTCCTGGGAGCTCCACTACCCTTCTTACTTTTCCATTTAATGCCTCAGGATTTCTATTTCTGGTCTCAGACAACAGCCATTTTGTTGTCTAGTGTTTCACAAAGGGATTATTATTTCCCTTCCCGTGGAATTCACAGACTCTGGAAGAGCTCCTGTTAGCACTAGGGACATTCTTCTTTTATAGGAAAAGAATGTCCCCACTGTAAATAACCATGAGGGACCACAATATTTATGATTGTGATGTGGAATACAAGTGTGACAGAGTGCATCAAAAGAAATAGTTCTACAATTGTTTCTCCCAAATATATTAATTTATAGAAACTTATTGAGCTTAAAAATAGTTTCTTAATAATATGACCTTGCTTTGATACAATATATTATACAAAGTTTCTATAGGGCAAACCAACTTGTAATTTTATAATAATTTTAAAATCACAACAAAAGACAAAGAACAAAAATCACTCCTTGTGTAACCCAGGCCCATGCTAAATTCAACAGTCACATGAAGGTATTTCAGTGAAAACAAACTCTAAATAGGCTCACTGGGTAAATATGAATGTCACATACACATACTGAAGTCTGATTTAAGACAAAGTTAGAGACTCCAGACCTCTATATATTTTATGTAAAGCAATGAATGTGTATATTTAACCAATTTGGAAGTCCTCAGTACTTACCCTGACCACGCTGAAATCCAGTTTAGTTTCTTGTGCACACTGTAATATGAGCTGAAAGCAATTTTTACTTTGATTTGTCATTCCATTTTCATAGTAACGCTGTAATATCCTTTGTTGTTCTACAGTAAATACAGAACGCAGATTCATCTGAAAGGAAAAGGAGATACTCTGAAAGCTGGAATGGAAACTGTAACACTGGCAGGGTGCACAGGCTCTCATTTGTGCCTGTGATAACGCTGAGGACTGACAGGTTTTCTCTACAGAATCTTTTACCAACATTCCTCCTGACTTTCCAAGAAAGCTTGCTGCAGTCAGCGTTGTGACAGACTCAAAGATGAACAGGTGAACTGTATGTTTGGAACAACAGTGACTGCTTTTCATAGATAAATATTACAAGATATTGCTAAGGCCATGAGGCTCTAGTTTCAAAGAAGTTTCTCCCTTAAAAATATAAATTAAATAAAGGCATTAAGCAAAACAGAGAAACATCAGCAGTTCCAGTACTGGCAGGTCTGTTTAACATCCCTAATAACAACAAAAAATAGAAAAAATCTGGTACAAAATAAAGGTGACTGTTTGACATGAGTAAAGTTTCCACTGTCTCCAACTTCAGCAAATCCTACACTCCACGAGAGTCGGTCCTTCTGCTGTGTCAGTACTGGCACTTCCAGCTGCAGAGTCACAAGGATCAAGGACCAAAGACCAATTTGGGGGAAAACCCCCAAGGAAGGGCACTGGGCAGCTCATGCAGTGCAAACACTCCAGTTTAACAGAGGAGGGACACCCATGTCCCAGGCTGAGAAGGTTCTGCTGCTGTGATACCACCCCAAGGCTGGAAATCAGGGTTTCTAAGAACATGTAAGGGTTTTTTTCTTGGGATATAAGCAATGCTGGCTATGGGATGTGTTCCTGCTCCTTGGCTTTGTCCAAAGTGGTGCTCAGGAACCCAACCAGGATAAGAGGCCCAGGTTCCTCTGGGCCAGCAGCAACCCCTCAGGTCCCATTCCCAGCACTGGGACCCCCTGAGTTTCACTGTGAGGACACAGGAGGTGGCCTGGGACAGGGCAGCACTTTGGTGAACACATCAAACCAGACACTGCTTTGTTATGTGTGAAAATTCATGCCCTGGCTCAGGAAAGGCAAACAACATTGCCAATATTATCAATATTACCAAGTGCACAACAGAGTTCTAATGGGAAACTAGAGCTTGATGCTCTTGTTACACAATCTACACACACAAAGAACGGAATCCTCCGGGTAGATATCGGAAAAGAAGAGCTTCATCATCACAGATTTCCAAGACAGGGCCTTTCTTTGTCCCAGACAAGAGGTCACCCAGCTGAAGCACTGCTAGAGCCAGCCAAGAACAACCTGCATCCAACTTGGTGCCTTGGGAAGCAAAAATGTCACCAGGCACAAGTTATTTTAATGCAGTACATGCATCACAATAATACAGAATGAACCAAAGGACAAAAAACTTGCCATCATCCAGCAGGAAAATAAAGGGGATGAGGGAACCCTTTGTAGCCAAGCACTTCTGAGAATTCTGGATGGAAAGGAGCAGAGGGGTGATCTACCCAATCTTTGTATAAGAGCTGCTACTAACATAAAGCAAATAAAATTATTAAGGGCTCAAAAGCATGAACAGACATCCAACAGCTGTCACATTATTCTCCAAGATGATTATACTATGTAATGTTAATGGATGTTAAAGGTTCAACAAGCCTGTATAAAGAAAGAGGTTGATATCTACAATTTGGAGTAGAATGCTCGTAGGCCAGAGCTCTGACTTCAGAGTTTACTTTCCTGTCTATGTCAACAGGCAATAGAAAAATCACTAATTACCAATTTGTAAAAATTACTGTTTCTTTGAAATAATAGGTAAAATAGAATATGATTTTTCAATCACATTTTTTACCTCTGTTCCCAACTCTTATTCACACTCTCAATCCAGTGCATTATTAAATGCAGCACCACCAGCTGCACTACAAATCAGGCTTGCCCAGGTTCTGCCTCCCTGAGAACATTTATTCAGTCACACCTAGAGCCGGGCAAAGGAGACTTGCTCTGAATAATCTACTCCTTGAGGAAATTTATAGCAAGCAACAGAGGAGGCAATTATTAGTCCATTAACAAATCAATGAAGTTCATAATAATCTACTTTCTCATGTTGGGAGCTGCCTTCAGATCTCCCATGTGGATACACAACGATGAGGCCACCGACTGATTTATGTCACTTTGAAGGAACACAGAAGAGTTAATTTTGTGATTCTTTTTCCTCCTGCACAATTGGCAGGACCCAGCTTCCACTCCTATCTACTCCTCTTCCAGTATCAGCACCCCTGTTTTATTTAGTGGAGCTCAGTTCCCACAAATGACCTCATCAGAAATAATTCTGAACCTTCCATCTTTCCAGATCCAGCTGAAGTGATCCCAAAGCTCCAGCATTTCCATACACAGGCTCATCACATCATGCTCTCCAAACAGTTCACCGACTGCAGTGAAGACTCTTCCAACAGCAAGATAAATTTTTAAAGCCAGACCTGATGACCTATGAGGGAAGACGTGTGTCAGGTGCTTGACACGTTTTTTAATTATGTGGATTTCTGTATCCAGGGTCACTTCTGTGTTAAAATACTTTCATTGTTGCATTTGACATCTGTAATTTAGATAAAGACAGGGTGGAGCGTTTTGATTAAATCACTTGAACTTCAGATAAACCCTTGAGCATTAAATGACAGGCTTGGCCCAGCTAAACTCAGGAGAGGTCATGCTCTGCTTTAATAACTAATTTTTGCAGTGGATTTTAATCACTCGTGAGCTACACCTGCCAACCAAAGTCCTGGTAAGACTCCTTAGTAGCCTCTGTCTTGAATCCAGTAAAGCAGAGCTCAAAGGATCCATTCAAAGACCATTAGAAACTGATTTAAATAAACAGATCACAGGATCTGACAGCCACAGAGTTATGAACTGAGTCATAACTGCACTTTACATTCCAACACTACATTCTAATTCCAACATTAACATTCTAAGCCTTCAAATAAGCAGGTGAGATTTATTAAAGTTTTTGTGTCTTGGATATACCGAATCCTCAGTCAACAGACAGTTCTGTACCATTTTCCATTGATTTCACACCAGTGTGAAGGGCATCTGGCAATATTCCATCTCTGGCAAGTTCAAAGCTCTCTGATATTACGTCACCTGTAAAGTCCAGATGGAAATCAGTTTGCTATCAGCAGTTCTTAAGTGGTGATGCTGAGTATCTAAAGCAGTACCCTGTGTTGAATAAACCAATTGCTGGATGTTTGGGAGATCCCCTAGGAAACCACAGAGTCCAGAGCCATCCCATCAATCCAGGAAGAGCTGTCTCTGCATATCTCACCTGCACAGGCAACAGGTTCTGCTCACGTCCCATGCCTCTCACACCTGGGAATTTACCTACACTGAGCATTCAAGCAGCTGTAAGAACATAATGTTACTGTCTCTGAGACAAATGAATACAGGATCTGTTCATCAAAGGATTACACTGATTGTTTTTGGGGGAAGTATTACCTGTTCAGCATCAGTTTTCATAACTAGAACAAGAGATGAACTCCTACATTTTCTTTAACACAGGAAGTAACTTGCAAAGTGCTAAAATTACTGAACATTGAGGTGGCCACATCAGTATGAAGGGAATCAGCAGGTCACACACCTTCATCACAGACTATTATTCAAAACAACCTCAGTAACTTCCAAGGAAATAAACTTTTCCCAATCTGTGCAGCTACAGAGCACTCCAGTCTCTTCAGGATTTCTCACCTTTGTCTTGAACCTCAGACTCCAAGTTAGAAATCCACATGGATTTTTATCATAATCTCATTTTGATCTTGACTTGCCAAGCTTAGCAAACATGCATGTGAGCTTTTGGGAAGCCAGGTGTCCAGCTGGTTGGCAACACATGGGCACTGAAAAGAGAGTTTGTTACAGAAAAGAACTCTGTGAAATTTAATAAAATTCAGGCAAAGCATTATGCAAACAAATACCATTAATGTAAGTTGAATTTTCACTTTAATAAAAGACAGAGGTGGCAAAGCAGTATTTAAGGATTTAACATCTGCCTGCTCTAATAAAATAAAGCAGCCTTGGCCAAGTGTGTTGGTGTCTTTGGCAGTGCAGAGAATAATCCATGACAGCTGAAAAAGCAGCTTTTTCAAGGGTTCTCTTGCCCCTGCTACTTGTCCTGGGCCAACCAACATTGGGTAACTCTTCACTCCAGTGGTCTCCTACCCCTCAGCCTACTGTGAACTCAACAACACAAAGATGTTTTCACTGCCTTTCTGAACGCTAATTAAAAAAACTGCTCATTTTAAGATCCCTCTGCTGTGTCGTGGTCTGGGAGGTGTAACTGGAGCCCAAGTGCTGTCAGGCACTGGGGACACTGGGAGATCCCAGGGTGGTGACTGGTAAGGACAAAGATGGGAACTCCATGGCCTTCAGTTTGTCCCAAGGACAGTTCCATGGACACCCTGCTCCTCACCAGCTCCTCAGCAGATGACACGGGGGTTGTTCTCACAGCTGAACTTTTTCAGGCTTCTTCAGCTGTTTGAGCAACTTCTCCCCAGTATTGCCCTTCCATCCCTTCAGTGGGAAGAGCAGAGTGAGTGGAGAGGGGAGAGCATGCAGACCTGCAGCAGAGCTGGCTCCGGAAGCCACGGGGTGTTTGCCTCATGGAACAGGTACTGCACGATCCCACAGTCTGCTGCAAACCCAGCCCTCCCACCCCAGGTACTTCAGCCAACATTCCAAAATCAGGAATCTCTCCAGGGAGACCTGGTGAAGCCAGGTCATTCATTTTTAGCAACTAATGGAAACAACTCCGTGTCAAGGAGTACCACAAAAGAAGGAATGACTATAAGAAAATAGGGAAAAAATCATGTAATCAAAAATTTCAGAAGTTCCTGAGCTGTTCTGCCATTACTTGAGAGATCTGGGGAAAAAAAGGGAAAAAAAAAAAGGAGCATCATAAGAAGGAAAAAAAATTTCTGCCTAGAATGTACAGCAGTATGATCTTAGTCTCCAAAAGTCTCTAAATGTTAGGATTGCTGAACCAAGTAAACATTTACAAGGTAAATCTCTATAGAATACTACACTAATACTAATTAATTTGAAAAATAGGAAACAAACCCATAATTATACTCACTTCAAACAGTCATAGAAACTAGTCTTGGATGTCAAATAAATAATAAATAAATCAATTAACTCAGAGCAAGCCACCAGGAAGTAACTAAGTATAAAAATATTTATGGCATAACACATTCTAAAACTGTCAGGGATTAACACAGTGATAAAAGAGAACAAGCAGTTTCTGAGAGTTTTCTTTTTTAACTTCAGCTCCAAACAGGCATTTGCCTAGAAAAAGTCACCTTAAAAAGCCTATTTCTGTTTTAGTCTCTCCATCTGTAACAGGTACAACAAGAAAATCAGCACACTCCCAGTTTATCTTTTTTGTTCCCTCCACAGATCTTCAGTGGCAAAAAATAAGAAGTCTTAGTGCCAATATAAATCTGAGACAAAACTGGAGCTATGGTAAGAAAGCTACTATAGACATAAATAAATCAAGACTGTAGTGACACTACTTTTCTGAAGTTCCAGCTTTAGAAACTTGAACTGAAATCATCTCACTCACTTTCCACGGCTGCCAAAAACTCACCATTTTTTGCACATCCCAAATGGAAAGAAAACAATGAACCAACCACTCCCCCAGCTTACACGCCATGTGGAGATACTGCACGCACATCAAGCAACAACCTTTAATAATCTGAATTTGTAGGTTGGTGCCTCTTTCTTACACAAGCCAAACCAGTTCCAACCACTCACTCCAAGTGCAGTAGATGAGGCTGATGCTTGGGTAAGTGTCATGCACAGACCAGCTTGTAAAACTACTTCTAAATATCCGTGACTCGCAGCATAATTGCTTCCCTCTCCACTAAGTACAGCATTTGTAGGATTGGATTACAGTCCTACCTATAAAATGCAGCCCTTTATTAGGGACAAATTAGACAGCCCTCAGTAACTTAATAACATAATAACCCATGACCACAACACTGCAGGTTTAAGCATCCCATCCTGCTTTATTGATGCAAGGGAGACTCCTGACTGAAGCTGGATTAGTCACATGTTTTAAATGAAGCATGTACGTGTTTTGTAAGAGCTATGTCAGAAAAAGGGAAGGAACATTAAAATGCAGTGTTACTCTGAACATGTGAGGCACTTCAGGACTCCAGCTGGGAGGACACAGCACTACTTTGGGTGAGTTATGTGTGATCTTATCCATGAGAAGCCCCAGGCTAAGAGGGCAGGGGACAGGGCTGGGGACTGCTCAGGGCAGGCAAGTGCCACATATGTACTTCCAGGGACAAGACCTCCAGAACAGCACAGCCAAGGACACTTCCTGCTCATCATCCTCAAACAGCTGAGGGATAAAGTGCTGTGTGTGGCAGCACACGGCCCCCTGTCCAACCACCATGACTGGCCGTGCCTGGCACCACAACAGGCTGGCACCACAGAATCACAAAGGGTTTGGGTTGGAAGGGACCTCCAAGTTCATCTTCTTCCACACCCCTCCCAACACAGGCACCCTGAGGCACTGGGGACACTGAGGCAACCCATGACACAAGAGGACACAGGCTTAAGCTTCACCAAGGTGGGTTTAAGTTGGACATCAGGCAGAAATCCGTCACAGAACGGGTGATCAGACATTGGAAGGGGTTGCCCAGGGAGGTTTGGAGTCCCCATCCTTGGAGGTGTCCAAGGAAGGCCTGGACATGGCACTCAGTGCTCTGGGCTGGTGACAAGGTGGGGACTGGGCACAGGTTGGATTCGGTGAGCTCAGAGGTCCTTCCCAGCCTCAGTGATTCTGGGATTCTGTGAGTGAGACACCGAGGAATGAGGCAATTAGCAATGACAGCACCTGTGCCAGGGTAGGTTTAGGATCGACATTAGGAACAATTTCTCCACAGAACGGGTGGTCAGACACTGGAAGGGTCTGGCCAGGGAGCTGGTGGAGTCCCCATCCCTGAGGTGTTCAAGGCAAGGCTGGCCGTGTGCTGAGTGCCGCGGCTCAGCGGACGAGGCGGTGCGTTCGGTGCCAGGCTGTGCTGGGGATGCCGGGGGTGTTTCCCAGGCTGGGTGCCCGTGGTGCTTCTGTGACTGTGACTGTGACTGAGACTGTGACTGTGACTGTGACTGAGACTGAACCACCGCGCCTCAGGGGCCGCTGCC
>VZTR01023297.1:207851-252715 GCA_013400775.1 Chaetops frenatus | reverse complement strand
CAGCCGCAGGGCCCCGCACCGGGCCCGGCCCCGCAACCCCGCACCGCCCCCGGGCCGCCCGGCCGGCATTACCCTCCGCTGTGCTCCTGGAAAGCGATCCCGGAGATTTCGGGGAGAGATAGAGCGAGAGGGGAGGAAGGAGTCCGCAGTCCGTGTAAATGTCTCCAAGAGGGTGGTGCCAGGCTCTCTCCAGGGGACAGGACGAGGAGCAGTGCCCGTAAACGACAACAGAAGAAGTTGCACCTCACCACGAGTTAAAACTTCTTTCCATGAGGGTGGCAAAGCCCAGGAACAGCTGCGCAGGGTGGGTGTGCAGTCTCCCTCTCTGGAGAGATCCCAAACCCACCTGGACACGTTCCTGTGTCACCTGCTCCAGGTGACCCTGCCTTGGGCTGGGTGATCCCCCTGCCACCCCCAGCCATCCGGTGATTCTGTGGATGCCGTCCCTGTGACCCCACTGGGCTGTGCAGCCCAGGCTCACAAGGAGACCCTGCCCAGTGAAACCCAAACAGCTCCATGAGGGACCAGGGTTTCATTTGCATGAATACTATGGCGTTCAAGAAATAAACCTTTTATTGCCCAGGATGGGTACGTTTGGCCTGAGAAGGGAGGAAATGCCAGTGTTTCCAGGTGGGCAGCACGGGGCAGGTACCCCATGGGGCCAGACACCTCCTTGGGGCCATGGCCTGAGCTGGTGACACCACAAGCCACACGCAGTCGCTCACTGTGTCCTTATGGGGACCCAGGTGCCACCAGGTGCATCAGTGCCAGCCCTCCTTCGGGCTCCACTGCCCTTCCAAAAGGAAACCTCATCAACCAAGGAGCAGGAAGGCTGACACTGCCCACCCATCCTGATGGATTCTGTGGTAGAAATCATGTAAAATCAGTGTTTATTTGCTTGGCTGTAGGAGAACTGCGAAGTCTGAATCAGACTTGAGACCTGGCTGTGTTCATTACAAAACCCCTAGATGGGCCATATCCCTACTCCTGATAGTTTCCTCTGAAAGTCAAGATGTTGAAATATTAAACAGGCAATTAATTTTGTGCAATGCTTTAATCAGAACTACCAGTAAATATTTCTGCAGGGCTGAAATAAAAGAATCGCTGCTGGTTCTCAGTAGGCAGTGGGGAGTAAAGCAGACAGTGTTTATTTTAAAGTTGCAAGAAGTTATTTACATTGTTTAAAGATTTGAACACTGGCTTCTGAACTAGTGGTGGCATCCCTTTGGGGAGTTGGGAATAGATGATCTTTAAGGTCTTTCCATCTCAAACCATTCTATAATTCTATGGTGTAGTAAACATCTGAATTTAGTAACAGGGTTCTAGGGATAGCCCATATATTTAAGTCCTAAATCTTCTGTTGTGCTACTTTGTCTTCTGGATATGTTCCCTTCCTCTGTGTGCCATCAACATTCACCCTGTAAAAAAATAAATACAGCAACCACAAAAGCTCTACACCACCGCTTTTATAGAAAATAATTGGTTTGGAATTAGCTATGGAAGGATTCCTGAGAAACTTGGTAAGTTTTTGTCTCACATTATCTGTGTCTTGGGAAACAAAAATGGTGAGACAGTCTCTCTAAAATCCTTTGAAAAATACAGTGGTGTTTGATAAAATGCAGCTTATTAAACTCCTTTAAAATGGTGAATAATAGAAAGTAATATTTCAAGGGCTCTAATTTGACTAAGAATGGTCTCACAGGTGCTTTTTCTATAGTTTTCATCAAAAAATTCATAGAACCATTCTTGAAGGAGACATGAGATGTGTATTTAAGTTGTCAAAGAAACCAGTTTGCAGACTTGTGGCCCTAAAAAAAGATTTATGGATCACATTAAGGTTCTTTATAGAAGAGGAGACTGAAGGTACAGGTTAACAAAGCTGCTGCTGTTTGCAGCAGAGGAGTGACAAGCTCCAGAAAGACTCTCAAGTTATGTATTTCCCTCCCTGGTATTGCCTCTCGAGGAGACAAACCTTGAGGAAAAAAATTATGGCAAGATGAAATAAACCAAATACTCTTCTCCTGCCACCAGATCCAAATGCTTCCTCCTTCATTAATGACAGATTTAAATTAACAGATTAGTCTGGCGGTTTAAACAGTAGCCTGGGACATGAAAGGAGTCCTTCCATGAGGGAATTAGCATCAAAGTGAGCCTCTGTGCTGCAGCTCCTCTGTACGAGCTCATTAAAGTGATTAGCCCAGCTCCCCATTAGTGACTTACCCCGGAGTGGTTCTGCAGGCAGGGGAGGTGTCTGGGCCACGGCTGGCTCTGGGTGTTTCCTGCCACAGCTGGGAACATCTGCATCGCTCCCACGTGAGACAGGGAACAGATTCCACAGCCAGGAACCCACCTGCAGCACCACACAAATGTTCCAAGAGCTTTCCCCTTTCCAGCAGTTTGGACGTTCTCCAACTTTTAGCAGATCATTCAGGTAAGAGAAGTCTCTGTAAGGATTCCTTCAATTCCCAGGCATGGACTGGGAGCTGGTGTGTGACCAAAGCCTGAACAGCTTTGGTCACACAGTTTGGAGCAACAGCTGCCCTTTCCATTTCTCTGGCTTTTTATGGAGTGTAGGAAACACTGAGGAAGCCACAGAGGCAAACCCACCCCACTCCACAGAACCCTTTCCCAGGACAGCTTTACTCACTTCAGGATGCCATTATTTAGGTGATGTTTTAAAGGATGTAGCTCTAAGCCACACCTTGGGGTCACCTATAAAGTCATGGCCTTTCAAGGAGTGAAAACAGGGTAGAAAAGAGCCCATTTTCACCTGGAATTTTGGTATTTGCAATTCCCCATCCCATTGAGTAATTTGGCTCTGATACTTTTCCAAGGCATTAAATCATGGGGCTGCCTTGCATCAACCAAAAAGGGACCGGGATTGAATCTGTCCCCTTGTCCCCAGAGACTCCAGCTTGTGCTTGGGAAAATGCATGGAGAATCTCATGTTGAAAAGCCTGCAGTTAATCTAGTGCTTCACCATCCTGCCTTTGGGAACTTCTTGCTATCATTCATCCTGAATCTTTGATAAGTTCAACCCTCATAAGAGATTTATTAAACTTCAGCTCAAGACTGACCACAGGAAAACCCCGCTGGTCCTTTCATTTTATTGGAAAACTGTATTAGCAGTTTCCTGAGGAGCTCCTCGGGCAGTTCTGAGGCTTTGTCCCCTCAGTTTCACTCCAAGAACCTGTCTGAGCATTCCAAAAACCCTGCTAAAGCCAAGATATGTAACATTTACTGTTGCCTGTCTCTGCAAGGCTCCTTATTCTACCACAAAGGAAAGTTTGATGTAATTTACTCTTGCAAAATCCAAGTTGTTTCCACCAAAGTATGTATGTCCTTCTTTTCCTATCGATGTTTTTGGATTTGCAGGGGTGGAAGTTGCCCTGAAAAGCAAGTTCTTGGTTTAGGTGCCTGCTCTTTCCCAGGTTTTCTGTTCTTGTCCAAGTTTTCTGCTCAATGAACACCCAAAATGACAACAGGGATGCTCATTTTACAGAAATCTTATAGAACACACTGAAGATTGGGAGCACAAGGATGTAATTAAAAATCCACTAAATCAGGAGGTTCTGTGTGAAATGGTGATGGAGAAAGGATTACAGTGTGTAAACCTTAGGAAAAATGTTAATATGGAAAATTCCATGTGGCATATTTTCTGCATCTAAAAGCACAGCCAGAATTAGTGGTCTTACAAGATTTACACATTTTCTGTCTTCTTTGAACTTGGTTTTGCCATATTAATTAAAATTACTTGTTAATCCTCATCCAGTGCATAAACAAAGTGCCCATAACTGAATCTGTAAATATGTCCTTTGTGCTGGTATGGAAATAACAACTGGTGCTTATGGGAAAAAAATGGAAAAGAGCCTGTCTGGGTAGATATTTTAAGGATTTGTTCCACTTTTTAACTTACTGGGATATTTTTTAAAAAATCAGGGATGCTGTTTCCTTTCATTTTTATTGCCTTTGATAATTTTCATACACTGAGCAGGGAAAATGATGAGCTCGAGGAACATATAAAAATGCAATACACCAAAAATTTTTAAAAAGAGGGAGATAATTATTGTATATTTATTTTCCACCCATTAGTATTCCTAGCATAGAGAGTTTTATAGTACAAAGAAAACGTTAAAATATTTTTAAAAATAAAAATGAAAACAAAACCAGGCATGAGGAAGCAAAGAACCAGGGAGAGAACCATCATTTAGAAAAAAATCTATTCAAGTTCTTCCTATAGTCATTTATCTTTCCCCTACAAGCCCAAATTCAATTGGGAAGGTGATTCACCTAAAGGTGATGCCCAAGAAATTCTAATTTCCCATAATTTTTTAGAAAAGCAGCCAAGAAAATGTTGAGCTGGAATCTTCAAAGCATTTATTAGTTAAGGCAGCACTTCGCTTTCCTTTGACTTGTATTTCTCCAGAGGTTAAGATGGTTTTTCTGTTTGCTCAGGTCTCCCAAAATCAAACATTTCTCTGCTCCTTCTTTTCTACCTGTGGGTCCACACTTTATTTATTCCATGTCCACCAGAGCTCGTGCCTATCCCCCCTGTTACCAGGTCCTTACTTCTCTTGTGCCCCTGAGTGGGCTGAAAGAGCCTGAAAAATGTTTTTTTCCTTTAAAGGTAGGACAAACATAGTGGTTGTCCCAAGTCCTTGGGAAGAGAAGAAATTACCATCACCCAGCAATGCCTTCAAGTGTTTCTCCTTGGTTCTGTTACCTTGTTTGATTTAGTCAAGCTCATTTTTCTCCCCAGTCACAGCAAGCCAAAGTAAGGGAAGGAAATTATACAAGAAAATGTAACATAGGTTTAATTCTAAAGGAAACAGCACCATAAAGCAGAGATGAAGACAAAAACTTTGGAATCAATTATACAAATAAAATAGCAGTAGAAAGCACCTGATAGTCCTCAATAGCTCCGAAGGGTGAGTATCTGAATGGTTCCAAGGAAATCCTTTCACCAATGGTAAACTACAAGAACTTCCTGAAAGGAAAGCATGGAACTCCTAAAATCATTTAAACCCCACTGTGAGCCCTTTGGGTGTCTTGCTAAAAATGTGGTCCTGCCATGACCTCCCTAAAGCCCAAGATCAGCAAAAAAATGCCTGTTCTGGCAGTGCCAGGTTTCAGCAAGGAAGGAAATCCATGAGAATTCCCATCCCTGCTTGCCTGATCCATCCATCAGTTTGCAAGTTGGGTTTCGGGAGAAGGGAAAGAGTCACTGGAGAATCCTGATCAGGTGAAGTGTCCTCCTTGGGAAGGAGCCACTGTTTTTTGTAGATAAAATATCCCACTTTGTTCAGCCCTGTAGAACTACATTGATTTTGCAACAAGACTTTGTAAGTTTAAATCTTATCACAGACTGCTATCATTCATTACAGAATTATCTTATTAAGAAATATGTTTACAAAGTAATCTTCCATCTTTGTCTTTGAGATAACAACAAAATTGAAGTATCAATGGTTTGATGCCAAATATTTTCCCCTTTATTGTAACCTTGTTTTCTTTCATCTACAGCAGAATTTCTTTAAATGCAAATTATTTCTTTCATGAAAGAAGATAGCCTTTGTATGAATCACTATTTGTTTAAATAATTTCTTTAAATGAAGTCTTACTCGTGGTAGCACTACATTATTGTTTCCAACCTGCTTTACTTCCTCTCCATGTAACCTTGTTTAATCTGAGCCCAGATAAATGGGATGATTCGACATTAAAGGGAAGCTTTTGTAAGGGGAGGGGAAGGTTATTTCACAATCACTGGATCTATCTCCTGGTGATGTAGTTTGTACTTTTGGGTTCCTAATTGATGCTTCTTCAGGAAAAACTATACCCAGGGCATGCCTTTAATCTCCTTTGTGGTGAGACAAGACACCCAGTGTGCTTCAGGTGCAGATGTAGCCACTGTCACCCAGCTGTGCTGTGAGGCAGAGCTCTGGGGTGAGGCACTTCCATTTGGGGCACAAAGAGAGTTGTCCCCTTTTATATGCAAGGTAAGAGCACAGGAACTCAGGACAAATGTCCTGCATCATATCAAAAGCCTGTCTGACTTTTTGGTGGGTGTTCTGTGTTGGAGCACAGGAGTAACTCCAACACAGGGTGATCCTCACAGCTGGAATTCCAGCAGTCAGTATTTGAGATGATAGAATTGCTGCATTTATCATGTTTTAGTGCATCAAGGATGGGCTATGGGATTTGAGTTTCGTGACAGTATCAAAATGTTGCTGACCAGGGAATTTCCAGTTATGAAACTTTAATTAACGTTACTCCTCAGCGTTCATCAGCATCAATAACTGACTTTGATCTCTTTATTTTCTGATAAAAAATATATATTTAATACATTTCAGTATAAAATAATAATAATAATGTATTTTATTTACACTTACATGGACATTTTGCTTCATTTTGCCCCCAGACTGACATACTCTTACATTCTCTTGTCCTTCTAGGTCTTTCTTCTCCCAGCCCCATAGTCCAGGACCCCCTTCCAGCCCCCCTGGGCCACCTCAGTCCTGGCTGTGACCCTGCTCCATGGGGAGCACCCACTCCTGGCTCCCTGGAACCAGCTGCTTCCACTGTGCCTTAACATATCCTATTAAAAAAAAGGCTTTTTGATATAATATGAGGAAAAATTAGTAGCTGTTAGCAGTGTATTTCAGTAAAGCTCCCAGAGCAAAAGCAGCAGCGACCTGTCATGCTACGGAGCTGATGGATTTGCTCAGCAGCCCTAAATCACTGTGTTTATCTCGGATTCCCAGCTAATGAAAGGGTGCAGGGTGCTGCAAGCCACGGAGCTTAAGCTCCATTAACTAATCAATTTCTGACTCTGGGAATTAAAAAAATGGGGAGTGAATCTGTGGTCACTTATACGGTTTCAGAGGAGCAGTGCTCAAAGCAGGATTTGAAGAGCAGCAGGAAAACTGGGTGACAAAGGGGATGCCAGATATCAACTTGTTTGCTGAGGGAAAAGAGGGCAGTGAAACAGGGCAATGAATGTCCAGGATGTGCTTTGGAAGTGTGAAGCATGGAAAGCAATACATTAATAATTCTCAATTGGATGTGGGAGGTCCAGCCCAGCGAGCAGCACCTCCGATGCTTTGCAGCAGGAAAGGATCTCTATCCTTTGTAGGGCTTCAAAAAGAGGAGAAAAAGGTGCCTTTGTGCCATTCCCCAGACCTGGATGTCTCCCTGAGCTGCTTGGTGCCTCTGCAGGCACCTGGGTGCTGTGCAGGTGTGGCAGGGAGGCTGCAAAGGCAGCAGCAGCCCCTTCCCAGGTTAATTAGCTGTGCCCTTCAGCGAGGATTAGGAAAGCTTGGAAAGCATCTAAAGCCAGGGAGGATTGAAGAAAAGCAAACAGCCCAACATCGTGGCAGAGTCTATTGCCAGGGATTCGACTTAATCAGGATCTGTGTCAGCCGCCTTGATAGGCCCCCTGTAAGTCGTTTATTTTAGGTAAACGTTTGCAAATGAACTTTTTGTATTTGTGGTGTCATTTGGGAAAGTAGAGGGGGAAAAAAAAAAAGGAATATCTTACCAGCAGTACTGGTGTCTGAACTCTACAGAAACGTTTAGACCTTTCAAACTAAATGTCAAGTTGTTCCTATTGAGTCAAATTCTTGCCAATTTTAGCTAATTAACATAACCACTTTTCAAGTCAAAGCAGGCCCTTATGCTGTGCTTAAGTGGTTTAATATGTGAATTAATTCTGACTGTCACAGCCCCATGTTTATGTCTGTAGGAAGAGAAGGGAAAGTTCTGAGTCCAAAGGGTTTTTTACTCCAGGCAACAAAATCCTTCGTGGACATAAATGTAACTTTGCTGCTATCATTTTTAATACAGAATGATATTATTTTCCTGAGCCAACTAAGAAATGTGATGCAGCTGAAATTTCTGGGACACAGAGAAGGAGCACAACTGACTTGAAGGGAATATTCCAGTCATGATTGGCTTTTAACCACAAGAGTGACCCAACAGGCCCATAAAGGGTGATGAACTGAGTTCCAGGAAATGGAAATTTAATTCTGTATTGCTTTCTAATGTCAATCCTCTCCCTGTCACATCCATGTGAAAGCTCACCTTGATTTTGTGTCACTTTCTAGGTGCTGCACTGGCAAAGCAGTGTTTGGAAACTGAGATTCAAATCAAGTCATATTTTAGAGCTATTAACTTGAAACAGCTAAAATTGTACAAAGGGGAATGTTTATATTCAGCATAAAAAATTTATTTGCCTGGGGGAGATTTTAGTGTCCAAGACATACATTTGTGATAAATAGAAGAATTTGAAAGTGCTCTTTCATTATACAGGGTCACAGTCTGCGAGCAGCAACCCAAAACTGGGAAGATAGGAAAATATGAGTCACAATTCCTGAAAAGTTTTAATTCTGGTGGCAATTTAACAGCAAAATAATTAACTTTTGTATTCTAGTCTGGATATTAGAATACCAACAAGGATGATGTTCTACTAGAAAAGTTCATCAGAGATTTATTAACAGTGTACAAAGTTATTTGCAATAAATTAATATATTTTAAAACTAATCTTTTTTTAATGTCACTTCTTGCACAGCTAATGATACATATTTTTGCTAAAGTGTGGAAACATGTCATTTATAATTTTAGGGGAAAAAAGCTTTCAACAAAGTTTTCAGCCTAAGATATTTTTAATCCTAACATTTTCTGTGAATAAGTAGAAATAAGAAAACGAATTGTGCTGTGAAAAGCCACTAAAACTGTTTTTCCCCTAGGAGATTATAAATATCTGTATCTATGGGCAGAACATTCAATTAACATGAGAAATGTCCTGCTAAGTTTCATGATGATGTACTGGGAGAGAGCAGCAATACAGCAGAACTGGTGAGCTATACAAAAGGAGTAAGAACTTTCTTAGCAAGATACATGATTGCAGAAATTAGCCATTTATTAAAAAGATGTGATGCAGAAATGCAGCAAATGTGGCACTTCATCAGGAAAATGGGCAGGCAGCATTAAACATAAGTGACGGTGTGGGGTTTAGTTTAGAATGCAAAATGAACCTATAAATAATAGATGGGGATAATATGGATAGTTTTACAGATAGATAAATGGAACCAATTTTTTTCTAACTCTTTCAAATTAATTTAAGACGGCTGCACAGTTACGCCCCTTCCCCAAAGAGTTAAGAAAATGTTAAATGGGTAGCTCACATGATGAAAAGTTATTATCCTGAAGTGGGCCTTGGAGGAATTGTGGGAAAGAGGGAGATAATATTGGAATATATAACTTGACTTTTATTTAAACATTACAACTTGAAATAGTCGCTAAAATCCTTGAGCTCTTCCAGGCAGAAGATACAGGACCTTTTCTGCAGGGACCAGGAAATAAGGGCCAAGTTCTTAACAGGTTTCTCACCTGGCTCACCTTTTCCCAGCACTGGCTCACAGCAGTAACAGCTGCAGGGAGGCTTTGTAGCCAAAAATTGCTGCTGCTGCTACTGCACTGAATGGAAAAATAAACCCACAGCAGCTCAAACTGCAGGAGAGGTTTTCCTCGGGAGAACAGCTCAGTCCTGGAGCTGGTGGACTGGATTCAACTGGGAAATGAACAGAAGCTTGAAGAACAAAACTGGTGGAACTCAGTGACCTTGGGAGTTGCTGGTAGACATGTAGGAAGCTCCAAGGGCAAGGCTTGGTCATGGTCATGGCTCTGTTTAAAGTCTTGGCTACTTGTTTCGGGATGGGATATTTTGATATGTGCGTTTCTAGTCATTCTCACAAGCAAAACAAGCCCAACTAAAAGAGCTAAAAATACACGTTTCTCTCACTCTGAGGAGGCTGAGACAGAGAAGACAAACTCCCCATGGAGACCTGAGGAAGAAAGTAGCTGCTGGAAGGCTTGGAGGACACAGGTCCTGAGGAAATGCTCTGTGGGTTGGATATATCAGAAATCAGAGTATTTAAAGAACTGCAGCTGCAATGGCTGTTGAAGACCCATAGAACAAGGGATCTGTTCCTGGATTTTTATGGCAGGGCTGTGGCTGGTGTTTGGTGGCTGCAGAACATCCTGTCCTTCCCTCCCAGGGGACAGGAGGACCGAGAGCTGTTGGGATGCGCGACGGAAGGAAAGAGCGCCGGGAGCAGAAGGGGAGCAGGAGCCACAGATGGCTGAGGATTCTGACAGCCCTTCCCATAAACAAGGTTTCTGGATGGCAGGTCTTTATTTTGGAGCTGAGCTGGTGCAATTTGTGACTACAAGAAAGTGAGAGAGAAATGAAAGCTGGCTGTGAAGCACAGCTACAGAGCTTCCCAGCTTTGGCAATTAGTTTATGCCTTCCTCGGCTTGATCAGAGCACGTCTTGTCACCATCTAACATGGTTTCAGGTTGTCCAAAAGGAAAACATCATGTTGTTTGCATGCCAAGCTCTTTCAAAATAAAGCTAGCATTGCATGTGAGAGAGAGCAGAGCTGTTTGGAATGGAAAGAGCAGGGGAAGAGCCCTGAGAAATTAATTATGGGAGGAAAGCTGGTTGCTGATGCAAAGCTCCTGGTTAAGAGCAAAGGGCACGCTGCTGGGATGCAGAGGAAAACACGACAGGACACATCACCATCATCTCCTCGGTCTCTAAACAGCAAATCAAGTTAATTTGGAGAGACAGGCTGAAGGGAAGAGACCTTTTTATTCTGCATCCTTCTTTGGCATCAGTGTTTAACTCGTGCCAGTGTGTGACTACAGAGAGGATCAAAAATGTCCAGCTCTGCATTCAGACCTGAGCTTTCATCATTCCCAGATGTATCAAGGGCAGGATAGAAAGCTTCAGATACTAAATTCTCTGAAGTGCCCATGGTGAAGGCTGCAGCAGCTGTTTTCACGTCAGGTTAGTCTGGCAGGTGTTCGTGGCTCACATGAATTTTCTTTTTCTAGCTTTCAGATTCTTGTACCTCTATTTGTGCTCCCGATATTAAGGCAACACAAAGCTTGGCTCCAGTCACACGCTGGGAATATCTCTGTAGCCACAACCAGTCCTCCAAGCAAATATTGAGTCTAACTAAACATGGAGAATGAAGAGGCTACTGGGGTATAAAGTAGGAGCATAATCTCTGAGGTTTTAACCAAGGCATTAGAAAGACCTAATAATAGCAGGGCTTTGCAGAGATGCTAAGATAAAGAAAAAGCCATCTTGAGAATGCCTTGAAGAAAAACGTTTGCTGTCACCAGTCACTTGGCAACATGAAAGACAAGCTTGGACCAAAAATCAAGGGGAAAATGAAGAAGGCATGATAATAATTGTCACAGTTTTATGAATCTGACATTCCCCCTTGCCAGCACATCCTGGGTCACCCCATCAGATATCTCTGCAAGGCAAAATGACTGTTTTAATATTGAAGCCCATGCTCAAACATTGCTGTAAGGCACATTTTGCTGTGGGATGGTGGAAAATGAGATAATGATGAAACACAAGAGAATAAACTGGTTTTTTTCAGTGGAATAGTTCTCCACAATATTGCCTAAAGTGCACCCAGACTCTCCTGGATACTTGAACATGAGCTTGTCCCTCCTCTCCCACCACACTGAGGGTCCCTCGATGGTAAAATAAGTTAATTTCCAACATTGCTGGATATTTTCTTAACACCATAAAAGTCACACAGAATATACAGCCCAAGTTTCACAAAACCACTGAATATTCAGAGTTGGTTCCCTGAATGCATTAGGAAAATCAACAGGCAGTTGTGCTTCAAAGCCAACTTTCCAACCAGCAAATAATGAATTACAAGGGAATCTGGTGTCAATAGTTTGGAAGTTTTATTACTGTTGTCAAGTTTTCCATTATTACTGGGGTTTTTTCAAAGTAATATCATTTACCTAATGTAGTGAGAAGCAGATGGTTTATTGCTTAAAAGTTGTTATGTGATTCTTGCAGAGGAGGTATATTGAACATTTATTCCATTTTTAGCAAATAAATATTTTCCATTTATTTACTAGAAGAAAGGGAAAGGCAAATAGAAATCATATTGTATATGAAGGAATATGGATATATTGACAGGAAATGAAACATACTGTACTAATAAATATTCTGATATTTTATTTTCTTCAAAGAAAAGGAGCTGGACTTAGCAGCACTCAAAATTCCTAGGATTTTAGGGCCAAAAAGGAGAGTTCTGAAAATTTCATCTGATCTTCATAATACCTACAAAATGAAGGCGACTGATCCACATGTAATAAATCTGGCATCACACCAATGATTTCTGTTAAGCTGGAACTTATTTTGGAGAGAGATTGCCCAGTTTTGCCTTCAGAAATTCTCATGCTGACCCCGTGACTGTCAGCTGTAAGCTCCATGTCATGGAAAACTGAATTAAGAGAGTGAATCCATTCTGAGCACAGAATTGCCTGCACAGTGCTACAGCATCCCTCTGAAGCTGTATGTGAGGCTCAAAGAGACTTGCTGCAAGATATTTCCCTGTTTCTCCTTAATTTAGTTACACTCTCTAATAATTTCTGAACCGAGCAGAACTTTATAGCTGTTCCTGGAGGGATTCTGTGCAGGAAAATGATAACAAAGGAGCTGTCTGCAATTTCCTGCTGCCTACAAAACTGGTGATGGCAAACTGAAGAGATCAATGAAACAGATGAGGCCCCTGTGCTCTGTGTTTCCCAGCAGCTCAAAATTAAGATTCACCCAAATCTCTGTGTCCTCCTGAAGTTTATTTGGGGAGGAAGCTGTGACTCGTGGTGGTGGCACAAGTCCCCATATGGAAACTTCCTTGGTGAGGTGAAAAGCTCTGCCACCGGTACTGCTTCAAGGGACTCTCATCTTGTATCTCTGCTTTGAAGATTGTCGTGGTGATTCCCAGATGGGGAACATTCCCTCTAATTTGGAGCCCTTTGGGAGACTCTGAACATGTTGGTGGTATCAGCAAACAGGCTGAAAACAGACAATCCTCTTTCCCTTAATATGAAAATATTTCAGTATTCTCTGCTCATTTGCAGTCTGAGTCAAAGAGCACAAAGTTCATCTTCTATGAGAGAAAATTATCCCACTTGTAACTTCACAGCATCTTCACTGAGATCTGTGGGTTTCTCTTACAGAGCTATATTTTTTTGGTTAATTTTTCTACATTATATCTTCGATAATAATACACTTAAGTTGCATTTAAAACTCTGAATAGGGCTGCAGAAAGTGATCGTTTTTCCCAGAGATGTGTAATCTAAAGAACCTGTTTTATAGAAAAGCTACTCTTGATGTCAAGGAAGTGTAAGAACACCCAAAGGGCAGCTCCTGAACAAAAAGGTGATATTATGATGAAAGTGATGCAAGACAGGAGGAAGTTTGCAGTGCCTCTGTCCATGATGTACATGTTTTCTGGCTAAATAGAGGATTTCAGTCCCAAGAGAGGTCAGAATAGGAGCTTTTGTGAACACTAAAATATACCAAGAACAAAGCAGTGCACAAAACCATCTCAGCAATGTCAAGACATATTTTTTAGCAAGTGATAATGAAATAATTTCTCTGTATTCCTGAGAAACCGAGTATATCTTGCATTTTTGTAATGTTAGCCCCGATTTCCAAACCATTTGTTAAGGGTATTTGAATACACAATTAATGTAAAGTATCATAAATTATGACTAAAACACATTAATAAAACAGTTTTATCGTCTAATGGAGCATGAAAAAATATAAATTTCTAATGAGGCTCCATATAAAAACTGGGATATTAATACCTATGTCGGAAAAGCAAAGACTACGGTGGGTTCCTGTGGAAAAATTACTTTAAGTTGATGCAACAGTAAAGGCCAGCAGTGAAAATGAAATGCAATTAATTAATTAATTAATTAATTAATTGTGGTTTATTAAAAGGGAGGCTGCGGTGGTGCCGGAGCTGCCGCCGGGTGCGGAGCCAGCAGATGGCACTCCAGAATGGGGAACACCATCCTCATCATCCCGGGGCTCCGCGGGGCCGCAGCCAGCAAAGCACGGCCAGGGCCCGGTGCCTGCACCGGGAGGAGGCACCTCGGCACCAGCTGCGGGCTGTGATGGGGGCTGAAGGGAGCTTGAATCCCATCGAGTGCCACCCCCTGCCATGGGCAGGGACACCTCCCACTGCCCCAGGCTGGTCCGGGCCCCGTCCGACCGCCAGGGATCCGGGGGCAGCCTCAGCTCCTGCTGCAATCCCCACCCGAGAGATTGGCTCCGTTTGTGGGACCGTGGTGCTGGGAACACCGCGGGGGTGGGTTCCGTCCCTGGATGCATCGGCCGTTCACTCAAGAGTTGGAGTTGGTCCTTGTCCTTTCCAACTCAGAATATGCTGTGGTCTGAAATAAAGACTGATGGATCGTGTAGCACCTTCCTGCTGACCCTCTATGGGAGCTGGGCATGACCCAGACCCTTTCCTCACAGCCCCTGTTTGGGCTGCTCAGAGCACAGCACCCTCCCCCAGCTCTGCTGAGAGCTGGGCTGTCCTGTCAGCACGGCCAGAACCCAGCTCCTCAGCTTCTAAAGCCACGGTTAAGTAAGGCCAAGGTTTATCATTAAATAGGAGAATCTGTCAATCCCTACTTTAAATTTAAGCTGGGTTTTGTTCCTCCAGCACATTTGTTGCTCTCATGCAACTTTACCAGAGACACTTTCAACAAGTGTCTCAAGGGTTGGAGGCAACATCAGGCTTAGAACAGAACTGATCAAAACTAACAATTTAGCTCCATCCTGGTTTTTAAGAATATGTTCTTTTCCACAAAAAGCAGCTGTATAATATATGAATGTTACATGAAAAAAGCTTTAATGTTAACTAAGAGTTCAACAGCCATTTCCTTGGAGATTTTGCTTACATTTCCATTAATAATATAAATTATAGATGTCCTAAGTTATAACACTACATGCCACTTTTCCAAGGCATTCATGATTTATTCAATCTGGAACTGCATGCTCTTGTTTTTCCATAATGGACATCAAATGCCATGTCAAGATTTTATTAAACTAACCTGCTCCTAAAGGACTTATTTCACCACATGCAAGTTATTTCTTCATCAAAGAAGATGAGAATAATTGCTACCAAATGAAAACTGCAAAAAATACATGATTGTTCTAAGTGTTAGAGTGACTATGGTACCAGATTTGAGCACAATCCTTAATTGGAAAGTTATCACTGGCCATGAAATACACAGGAACATTTAACTGCCTCCCACAGTGGCCATGAAAATACGGAGACTGATGGTTTAATTAGCAATCCCAGAGATACCAGGCAGTGCTCAAAAGCTACAGCACTCTCAGCATTATTGCTGGGAAGGAGGAGGGATTCCAAACCTTTCCAGCAGTCTGTTCAGCCTTAGGCCCTTGCTGTCAAAGGCAGCAGCGATGATTATGGGCTGGAATTACCAGATTATTTTATATAGGCCTCTGACAACAACATTGCATCGTAGTGAAAGCTCTGCTTCCTTTCTCCCTTTCAAATGCCTCACTTTTCTCCCATGCTTATGCAGACTTCAGTCAGAAAGTATTTCTCATTTACATGACCTAGATAGAATAATAGTGAGAAAGATGTTCCTTGATCTTTTTTCTCTTGATTTGCTACATTCAGCCTGGAAGAAAAACACAGTCATGGGAAATGTATTGTTGCTTTTATGTTGGCATTAGGAAGCAGTGTTAGGTAGGTTGGGGGATAGATCTAGGCAGAAACCTTGCAATAAACGGGCAGAAAAACACATGGCACAGCTTTAGGGATTACACAGTGCTGCCTATTTTTCAAAAAAATTTCCTTGTTTAGTGACTCTTCAGCCTTGATCCCCCTGCAGTGACCCATGGCTGACAGGAATGGTGGGGGAGGAGGTTTCGAGCCCTGTCAGGAGTGGGGGTGACAGCTCAGTGCAGGGGGGGTATTCCATGGTTACTCATGGTTACCTCAGCGGGCAGAGTGGGCAACCTGTATCAAAAAAGAGCTCTGAACTGACTTGAACCAGGGTTCCAGAGACAATCTGGACACATCTTCACCCCATTTGGCCTTCCTAGTGCTCAGCTGGATCCATCACTGCGTCCCATGGTCTGCCACAGGCTCCTTTCTTGATCTTGCCATGTTCCTGTGACATTCCCGTGGGTGTGAGGTTTAAATCTCTCTTGAAACAACAAAAGCAGAAGCAGAGGAAATCCCCAGGTGGAACCATCCAGGGGCTGCCTCGCTGAACATACCCGTGGGAGGAGCTGAAGGAACATTTCCCTGGGGCTGGGATGATTCGTGACAAACCAGGGCCATGTGCACTGATCTTTGCAACAGAGAATGAACCTGAATAAATCATCAGGAAGGAGAGAAACCGGGTTTTTTTAACAGCTTTGAATATTTTATTCCAAGAAGTAGAACAAAAATAGTAGACGGTTGTCCTGAAAGTTGTAAAATCCCAAAATACAGGCAAACTGTGCCTGGTAATAATAAGGAAAATCACAAGAGTTCATCTAACAGCCAGGGTCTGCCAGCCAGATGATAGTTACTGCCTGAGCCAGCACCATGGTGGTGAATAACAGTGGGAATAAATGAAAATGCAAATCATCTTTGGCGGGGGGAGGAGCCTCAGTAACAGGACATGAAAGATTTAGAAGGTTCTCAATGTGAAAATGGAAGTGCTGATTCCAAAATAATAGTTTGGGACCTCTTTTGTCATCCAAGGACAATTTAAATGAGTGGAATTATGCCCATTGACATTGATAAGCTTTGAATTCAGGCTTCATCCTCTTTCAAAAATATGTCAAAATATATAAAAAAAAGTGCCCAGTCAGGCCTGGGTAGGAAATGTGAGACAAAGGGGCATTGACAGAATGTCTGTCAAATGACAGGAATTGGGGAAATAGTCCAAACAATCATGAATGAAGATTTTTTTTTTTTTTTTTTTGCAAATGTATCACAATACCAAGTTCATACAAAACATAGGTTATCTCAAATTCTTCCATGCTGGCATTGAACTTAAAAAAATTAAGAATTTGAAGAAAGAATAGCCCCCAAACAACTTGTACAGTTTTGTATTTCTAATATAAATATTTATTCTCAATTCTAGCCCACTGTTGCCTAAAAAGAGAATCATTGTGCCTTTGAGAGCTTTGTCATTATGATGTCCATTGCAAACAGCTATTTAGACAGAACTAAAGCTACTGAAAGTGGTCTCCCAAAACTCAGAGAGGAAGCTGACATGCTGTTCAGCCTTCTTGAAGGAGAATTGATGTGAATCCTTTTGTAAAGAAGATCTGTGCTCTGAGCACTCCAAATACATCATAGAATACTAATCACACTATTTCCCAAAGCTAAAGAAAAATAAAAAAGGATAGAGTGCATCACTGAGCTGGGAATGGCACATCTCTTTGGAGATGCTTTGGTGGGGGGAAAGAGGCCTGTCTGCATCCTTAACTATATAAAAAAGAGCCCTGAAAGGGTAGAGAATAAACTGCCAGAGAGGAGGTTTAGATTGGATTTTAGGAAGGGATCCTTCCCTGTGAGGATGGGGAGGCCCTGGCACAGGGGGCCCAGAGAAGCTGTGGCTGCTCCATCCCTGGCAGTGTCCAAGGCCAGGCTGGACAGGGCTGGGAGCAGCCTGGGATGGTGGAAGATGTCCCTGCTCATGGCAGGCGCTGGAATGGGATGGGCTTGAAGGTCCCACCCAAACAGCTCTGGGATTCAGTGATAAATATTCCATTGGTGTTTCATGTTCCCCATCAGAGAGAGAGAGGACAAGTCTCAGCCTGGGGACTTCAACCCAGCCCCAGGGGGGAGCAGACATGGGAGCATCATCATCCTCTTCCCCTGATGTGCTGGGGGAACTTGGAGCAGCACTTGAGAAAAAGGCACAGGTGAAAGATCACTGGAAGGTGGAACTGCTTTGTTCTGCCTTTTTTCTGGAGTCTGAGTTTCTCCCCTTAGCATAAATTAGTGGGGCTGCAGATCTCAGAAAAAAGGTTGGAGCCAGCAGCACTTTCTCAGCCACAGGATGCAGAATTTGTGCTGCATGAGGTGCAGAGAGTCACAAATGGGTCCAAAAAGTGCTGTTTGGCACGCCTCACTGAAATGTGTCACCTTCATCTGTCAGAATCGTGGTAAACTTCGAGATTAGGAATACTTAAAACATTTTTTTCCTTCATAACAAAAGGGAGACATTGACTAACGATCCCAGTACTGAGAGTCAAAATACTTGCTGTACTTGTCTATCCTAAAGTGCTGTAGTAGGACAAATTGACTCCTCGATGCTGTCATTCTTTCACTACAAAATGAGCAGCTCATAGGAAGAAATATCCTGACTCTGAATGTGGCCAGGGGGAAAAAAAAAGAGTTTTCTCCCAGTAGTTTTTTTCTTGGGTAAGACTTTTCATACCGTGTTTGACGTTCTGAATTACATGATTACATAGCACAAGACTCCAGCAACATTTTGCATTGTAAAGATGGAGATGCTCAGCATTTTGCCAGATGCCAGGCGATATTCTGACGTTTCTATCTTCACTTTAAGCCGAGTGACAGTCAGCATATTCACAATGAAGCCGAGACAATCTGCTATCAAGTTCCAGTAGTGACATTTTCCCTGATGAAGATCCCGGGGCTGGTTGGAATAAAGCAGCTCCGCCGGGGCGGGCGTGCGGAGCAGCTCCGCCGTGGATTGCTCGGTGTGTAATGCCATGTTTTACCCGTGCCGGTGGCTCGGCGGGCAGAGGCTTTGGTAAGTAAGTCTGTACTGCACCATTTCCTGGCTCGGTGCTCCGGGTGTTGCAGGCTGTGTGCAGTGGGGGAGGTGCCAGAGCTGATCAAGCAGTGTAATTTTATACATTACTGAATCAGTGCAGGAGGAACCTGGAGGGACAAAGCATCATCTTCTCTTTGAACTGCGCTGTAAAATCCGACAGCTCTCGTAGCCCAGCCATGCTCTGATACAATTTTTTCTCTCCTTTTTCCCCCTGATTCTGGTGTGAATGATAAAGTGATCTGATGATGGCTCTCGTTATGGAACCTATTAGCAAGTGGACGCCCAAGCAAGTAGTGGATTGGATGAAAGGTAGGATCGTTTATTGCCGTGTATTGTCTGTACTTTGGATCCTGGCAATTTGCATCCGTGCTCTCGCATTCTTTGTTTTGGGAAGAGTTTATTCAGTTCTGATCATCCCTATGCTGCTTTGCCCGGTAGTTGTTAGAGACAGGGCTGAGGAGAGGCTGCTGGAGCTGTGCTGTGCTGTGGGAATCGCTGCCGACAACGGAGCAGGGATCAAACTGCATTTGTTGGACAATGCAGACAGAAAGTGTTTGTGTCTCACGGCTCCATTATGCCTCGCACAGGGTAACGTCGGGATGTTTGGCTGCTTTCAATTTGCCCTGATTAGGTCTGGTTTGCTCATATCAGGTGATCTGATGCAGTGGCTGTGCAGCGCTTGTCTGTAGTTTTGGGTACCACAAGGAGCACCAGGCGCCGGACTGAGGCATCCTGCTCCTCCAGGGACGTGTCCTGCCCTGTCCGGGCTGCCCGAGGCTCCGCGTCCGCGCCAGCCGTGGGAAGGCGCAGGGCTGAGCGCGGCTCCGCGGGGAAACTCGCCGGGATAACTTGACAGGAATGATGATTTCCCTGCACATTCGCAGTTTCACAACACAGCCGTCAGCTGTGACATGTTTTGCCTGACAATGCTCGGCTGTGCTGCAAACAGACCGGGATGGATGCGAGGGTGAGGGATTGTTCCTGATGATAAGTGGTTGGAATTTCTCCCGAGTGGGGAGGAGAACGTATTCCCACGGTGGGATGCGTTCGTGTTGTTATACAGGGCTTCTGATGAGCTGTCTGTCTTTGAGACAAATAATTCCTGCCACGGGGGATCTCTGTTATATAAGGAGAAGGGGTGCAAATTTGGGGTGTAGGCTACTCGTGGAAATGATTCCTGTAACGTGAGGACTGAACTTATGGGAGGGTTGAATTGAATGCCCGCTCTAATGCCCTTAAAGCTTTCAAAGTATTCTTCATTAATAAGGGAATGGTTCTGATCTCATTTTGCTGAGCTATATCTCCACATTTCGCTGAAATTGGGCTGTTTTGGTGCTCATCAGACACGTTGCCATTATCAGCTAATTATTCTTTTACAAGCAGGGAGTCTTGTGAAGCAAACGGTGTCTAGGGGAATGTGTGTACTTTGTTTTTCAGGTGTTTGGGAACTTGGGGTAATTGGGAGAGCTTAGCAGGTCACTGGGATGGATCCTGGAACCTTCAGATATAGGATTGATTCCCAGGCTTCAATGTCATTAGGTGATATCAAATCCTAATGCATGTGCAGAGGAGTTTTCTGATCCACATCTTCATCCACAGTACAAAAAAGAGTTAAAAAGTAGACAGACCACTCTGCTATTTTAACTTCTTATTTGAATTATAATGTAAATTAGGTGTCAAAGTGTGTAGAATACTTGTTGCTAAATTTGAAAATACTTCCTGCTACTTTTTTATCCTTTCTGATGCAAACTAATTCCATCTTGGGGAACAGTAATCCATGATGTGCAGTGGAGGAAGGTCATACAAGCAGCAGGTTTTTAAATGTCTGGAGTTGCCTGACAGCTGGATTTCCATACCAGCCTGCACAGTTCACCATCCACAGGGATATCTGGAGTAGGCAGCACTGTCACTGCTGTGTCTCTGTGTTCAAACATGAATAAAGATAATGCAGTGAACATTTAAGTATTCAAACGTTGATATTTCCTGTGTTAACGTGAGCTGCACATCCACAAACAGGAAAGTTCCTCATTTGTCCTTTTTTCCCCACGTTAATGTTACAAGCCCCCTTTTTATCCCAGCTTTTACCTTTGCAGATGCATCATTCAGTTGCACCCAAGGAAAAGACCTAACCCACACAAATGACAGACCAGAATCAGTTTAAAACCACTTGTAACTGCCTTACTTTGCAAAAATTGCTCAATTGTGGCCACTGTTTGCCTATAATTTCCATGGGTTCTGTAACTCAGCTCTGTTGGCTGCAGTCTCTGCTAAATCCATGTGCCAGGGAGGTCGAAGGTCTGCACAGGCAGGGATTTTCAGTGATAAGGTAGTTTTTATGTATTTCTTCTGTTCTGAAAGGTGACTTCTTTCACAGCACTAAAAGATAAATTAGGAAGACAGTTTTTAAAAATTACCACTTTATGAATATTATCTTGGCTGGAGAAAGCAACATGTTAATAAACAGTGGAACAAATATTGCCACTGTAATATACCTTTAGGGGGCTTAAAAATATATATAGGCAATTAGTTTTATTTGTGGGGCTTGTAAAACACAACATATTTCACAGGTAAATGATAGCAACACGCTTTTAAAACTTGCATTTATCATATTCATCGAAACCTTTGGAACTTGTTTCTAAAATCTGTTAGCAAAGCCTATGTTTTGAAACCAACTAGCAACGAGTACCAGAAACATCAGATAATTGTGGAAAAGATGGGAGGAAGCCACGAAAATGATGTTAATGGTTTGAGACTCAGGTCCCCAGAATGTGTCCTGGTTGCAGCATCCAAGGAGAGCAGAGGCTGCAGCCCGAGCCCTCCCCAAGAGGAGACACCCTTCTGTTCTTTCCCTTTAGGAAATGTTACTTGCCAAAAAAGTAAAAATTGGTAGGCTCTAAGGAACATTGCAATGACAAGTTGGCATCTTGTATTTATCCACAGTTCCTTTCTTGGGAATGCACTCAACTGGAATTCAATTAGGGAACTGCATCTGATGGTGTGGACAACCTGAAAAGGCCATGCAAATCTGGAGAAATTGATTTCTGAGGCTCTCAGAGGATCCAGAAGTTAAAACTATGGATACTTTCATGTTAAAAAAACCGCCTGTCTTTACACAAAAATATTTTGGGAAGTTTAGCAGATACAGCAGAAGGCACTGTGGTTAAAAGGGAAGGTTTCAAAGGAGCTGAAAACATGAATTGGGAAGGTATTTTTAGCAACAGTTTTCCATCAGTATTCTTTTCCTTCCCCCAAATTTTCCAACATTTTATACATCTCTAAATGTTTTTCAGGTCTATCCCCTTGTATACAGCCATTTCTTACACAACTTACCTGTTTTCCTGGGGATATGTAATATGGACCCAAGAAGTACTTCGGGGGAAATTTGTTGCTCAGATTCCATTGTGACACCATTGGAAAAGAAGCTTTATCCATAAAGCTCCCCAGTGCTTTACCCCCAGTGAGGGTCAGAGTGGTTTCTAACTGGTCAGTCTTTCCCTNCCCCCCCGGGATGTGCATCTGGAATGCTCTACCTGGAGATTTTTGTTGTTTTTTTGGGGGCAGGAGCTCCCTGTGAAACTCATCAAGACTTTGCAAGTGATCAGTGAACACTCCAAACCCAAACCCATCTCTTTTAACATGCACTGAGCAGGGGAGTTCCTGTGCAGAGTCTGGGGTTTGGGGTGCAGAGGGCAGCTAGGATGTCTTACTGGATTAGGAAAAGGGTGAGAGTTTGTGTTTCCACGGGAGGCAGAATCTGAAGTGAATTCTCTGTACTTTTACAACCAAAGAGCACTGGAGATGTTGTACTTCCTAAGGGGAGCAGTTTACAAGTAGGTCGTTTAAAATGTGAACTCATTTACAGGGAAGTGACCCCTCTGTCCAAGTAAATACTCACTTTTCAAAGCAGTCCAAGGAAATGAGATTAAATAGAGTGCAATGAAATACAGCTGCGACTTTCAGAGAATGCAGTGTTATTGAGCAGCTGAAAATTAAAATGGGAAACCAGCTATTCCTTAAGTACCTGTAATAACTCCACACAGAGTCTGTGATTCAAAGTCCTGGGGACTGACAGGTTTGTCTGCCCAGAACAGCCTGCAGTGGAGGTTTCTCTCCTAATAAATGGTCTGCTGTAGATACTCATTTCACAACTGCAAGCCATTTTTTCCCCTTTAAATCCAGAATTTCTGCACCCTCAACAGGAGACGTAGACATAAAAAAAAAATAAAAATTAATTCAGTTGGTAAACTGATTAACTGTGCTGCACTGATCCTGTGCAGAATAATTATATGTTTAGCTGAAGGGTTTTCCTTAGCATGTAATTCCCTGATTTCAGGCTGGCTCATGAAAGAGAAAGGCAGGGAGGGAGGGAGTGGAGAGCAGGGAAGCTGATGACGTGAGGGGACTCGTTAACATTCCCATCACGCCGGGCTCCGGCGAACCCCTCTCCCTCTCCCCCTGCTTCCCCTCAGATCACTACCTGTGCTGGAGCAGCGTGTCACAGCCACGGAGCCTCCTCGCTTTGCAGGACCTGCGATTTCTCACGTCTCAGGAGGTGCTGCAAACACAGCTGGGTGTTCTGCTCCCCTGCAAAAGCAGCCCTGAGGCTGCAGGGCTGGGTGAGGCNAGGCTTGGCTTCCCTGGCCCCCCCCCCCGCCCCTTCCTGACCTCGGAATCCCAAAATGCAGGAGCACAGTTCCAGCAGATGCAATTTGAAACCGGAGTAGGTAACCGAGGTCATCCCTTCTTTAGAAGAATGTAGGGTTTGTAGCATCTTTTCAGCTCTTTCAGAAGACAAATGGGTTTGGGAGAGATCTGAGCCACAAATGCAGAATTAGAGTTCAATTTCCAAGCTGTTCCAAAGTAAAGGTTTCACCGTTTTCCTTCTTCTCTCACCGATTGTACAACTGAAACAATTTGCTGTTGTGGCTCCCCCTTGGATTCCTGTGTTCCACTGGCACCACATTTCCAGTTTTCTCTAGGAAGTCACTGAATCAGAACTGGCTGCAATTCCTCCCCGATTTCTCTCACAAGTTTCGGACTTTAATGCTTCTTAGTAATGAATTTTGTGAACAACTCTTGAGTGCTGTAAACTATTTGCTTTTAAAGGGTCAGCAGAGCTCACCTCAGAGTCGATAGCTTTGCAATGCAAGTGCTAAAGGTCAGATTTCAAGGAACAGGTTCCCAATATTCAGCACAGTTAAGTGTTGGAATGAGCTCTCCAGGCAGCTGGGGCCAGTCCCTTTGTAGGAGGCTTTGAATACAACTGAGAAGAGCTCCAACATGACTCTGGAAGAGTTTCTGTGCCCAGTCTGTCCCCAGCAGAGTGATCAATGTCTTCTCAAGGCTTCTACCCCTCAGACAAGACCTTGGGATGGTTTCTTGCATGGGAATCACCCTCATCTTTGAAATGTGAAACAGTCCCAAAGAGATTATAGCTCTGGCCTGCTCCTGGATATTTCAGAGTTTATATTTCCCAGAATAACCATGGGAGATGATGTCCAAATGTCTAAAGCTGAGAAGTCTTCCTGCTGTGTTTCACGAGGAGAGCAGCAGACCTGGTGGTCAGCAGAGCTGCAGCCCCAGAATCAAACACAGATCTGCTCCCCTCCCACCATTCCAGCCTCCCCAAGAGGCCCATTCCTCTCTGCCCAAGAGGTTAAGGTAGCAAACAGAGCTCAGAAGACTGGCAGGATTACCAGGAGCCAGTGCCCTCAAGGCTTTGACTGTCACCACTTTTAATTCAGCTTGTGCACCACTGGCAGCCTGCAGGAACACCAAAACACTTTGCTGAGCCCACGGCTCCAGTTTGTGTCCTCCCAGCAACTGCAGCCATGGCTGGGGTCATGGCCAGCTGGCCCACAGCTAAATACTGCACAAAAGGCCTCCCTAAATCAAGTCTATCTCTAATTCTCTATGGAAATGATTTTGGCTGAGGTATTTCTGCATCCCTATCACTATGACCTCATCTTCACCAACCCCTCTTTGAGGACCAATTAGAAACTGGTCTATAGATCTTCCAAGAGCCGACTGGATTAGCACTATCTCCATAAAAGATTTCAGCAACATTTAGCAATTTAATGGTCTGTATTTATTAGCAGGTTATTTAGGACTCTATTTTGAAATCTCCCTATCTATAAAGCAGATACGTTCAGACCTTTTTAAGAACTGCAATTCTGCTCCCAGAGAGAAGTCTGAGCTCAATGGAAGTCTCTCAAGTCACATTTATCAAGCGTAACTAATCTTTCAGGTCATTATGTAAAGAAATTTACTTTATTGTCTTGCAGCTTAATATCAGCAGTCAGACAACGTGTCATGTATTGCTGTGCCTGGTAACCTTTACCATGTGTTAAAATTGTGCAAGATCCCCAACTTTCTCCCAGTCCTGACCATCCCAGGAAGGGCAGAGAGGCAATACAAATTCAGAAGAGCTCAACCTTCTCCAGATCTCCATTATTGAACAGTGCTTTATCTTATGAAGCCAAATTCAGGATGAATTGGCTCCTGTGGATGCCACTTTCAGACCACATTAATTGAGGTGCTCTGTGTCAGGAAACTGCAAAGACCCTGCATCCTGCTCAGCATTAAGATACTTTCATGGTTCCTTCCCAGACTTTCTTGCCCCACTCATTCCAGTTTCTAAATTTTTCCTTCCTTTGGCAGGATTGACACCACCCCATGGTCCATAACACTGAGAACTCTGTGTGTGACACTGTTACCAGTTTGTAAAATGTGTATTTCCAAGGAAAAGAGCAGAACATCTCAGTGCTACAGGAATCCTGGCTGCCTAGGTTGGAAGAAAGCTTGAGAAACATGGCATTGTGCAGAAAAATACAATATGAATATCATTTGAGTGCATGGAAAACACTGCCTAGGTGGGGGAGTGCCAGGGAAAGCTCTGTTCCAGGTCCTGGCTCAGAACCCAGCTCTGTGTGTCCTGGGCCTGTTCTCAAGGAAGGCTTCTAAATGCACACTGTGCTTGGGAAAAGAAATACTCCTGCCTAAGAAATCCCCTCATGTCTCATTCTGATGGGTTCAATGTCTTGAATTTCTGTTTGCAGTGAAGGGAAAAAAAGGAAAGCAGAAGTAAACTGCGATTTGTCCTTTTGCGAAATCGCTTGAACGCCTACAGAACTTGCAAAGCTGAAAAAGGCAGAGCTCATCCTTTCCATGCCTTTCTGTCAGAGCTGCTGTCCTGCCACGCTGACAGAACTGGGGGCTGGGGCTCTGCTGCTGAAATTAGTGACACTCTTGATGTGAAATGAAGCATTTTACTGAATGAACCACTGTGGTATCAAATATTGCTGAGCAATGATCTGCATTCATACTCTCCACCCAGAGAAATTTTGTAGATATCTTCTGAATGCTGCTTTGCATTGCTAATTTAAGTTGCTACTTTCAGGGTTTAGGTTTTTTAGTAAACTTGACTTTCTCTTCCCTGATGCCATTGCAGTGAGGGCAGCAGCTGGAAAGGGAAGGTTCAGGAGTTACTCTTAAACGATTCACAGAGAGGAAAAAATTATGAGGTTGCATTTGTGAAGGGCTCTAGTGATGAATCAAAATGAAATTATTTCTGATTAACTAACACTCAAACAGCTCCCAAAACTTATCCTTGCTGACCCTCTGTAGAGAAGTGATCAGGAGGATTCAAGGCCAATGCAATGTTTGGGTTTTCCTACTCAAATTCTCCACCAACTGTTTTCCAGCAAAGATGAATTATAAAAAGACTGTGGAGCATTTTTAGTTTGAACGTAGGTGGCATGTTTGAAATAAAATTGTAGCAGCCAGTAATTTTACAAAATGCTTTCAGCTTTAATCCCTGCAAATATGTCCATCTTTTTCATTCTAAACATCAAACAAAGCTTAATAAAACTGTAGGGATTTCAGGAGTCCTTAAGGCAGAAATTGTGTTTTTTATAAGTGTGCTGAAACTACTACAGCTTTAGAAAGGATTCTTTTGGCACATCTGCTTCTTTTACATGGAAAACTCTCTCTGAGTGCAGGCAGACAGTGGTGTCAGCCTGACAGCTCAGACATGCCAATGATCACCTGAATTAAAGCAGGTTTTAATTCTCTCTCTCCACCAGCTTCCCCCATTCCCTTTTTGTCTCTCTCCTGTTTATTCACATTTCTCTCCAGCAGCATTTTTCTTGCCTTTTTCATGAGGTGGACATTAAGCATCAGGTTGTGAAGGAATTTGTTCATTTAACATCAAAAATTGCTATCTTTGAGTATCTTGGAGAGGACTGCAGTGATTTGGAAGTGAAGTGCAAAACCCAAAATCCCAGGGGAGGTGAAACCACCTGGCTCAAGAAGCCAAGCACAGCTCCTGGAGCTTAAAGGGGCAGCTGGAAGAAGGCAAATGTTGCTGTTTCATTGCTTCTCCATTAAAATCTGTGAATATCCTGGATGCTCCTCAGTTCTCCTTCAGACTGGGAGATGCTGCTTCCCTGGGAGATGTGAGGGAGGTTCAGCAGTGGTTTCTGTTCATGAAATCCTTTCCAGTGGCTGGGGGTGCACAGGGTGCCCAGAGAAATTGTGGATGCTCCATCCCTGGAAGTGTCCAAGGCCAGGCTGGGGAGGGCTTGGAGCACCCTGGGGTAGTGGGAGGTGTCCCAGCCCATGGCAGGGGGTGGCACTGGATGAGTTTTAAGGTCTTTTCCAACCCAAACCAGTCTGGGATTCCATGATCTTGCACCACACTGGAATGTGCTGCAGTGGGCACGTTCCTAAACCCAGGAAAGTCCTCTGCAGGCATCTGCCACTGATCACTCAGCACCAACAATGGGCTCATCATGAAAACGCCCTCAATTACAGAGCATTAAAGAGAGATTTTTAATTGCCCATTGTCAAGGGATTTCAATTGTTCCTTGCTAAGCCACGCTTAGTTGTACAATAAAAACCAACTTTGTAGTTTACAGAGGAAAAAATACTCAAAGAAGAGGAAAAAAAACCCCTTGAAATTTCCATTTGTATCATGTGGTTGGAGTGAACAGGTGGAATGATGTAAGAGAATTTCAGAACTTAGAGAGTTTAGAATATTCACTGCTTGAATGTCATGTGAGAAGAAATGGATCCACTTAGGGCAGTAGCTCAACAATCCTCTTCTTGCAGAAATAAATTTTGGAGAACGAAGAGAGCTAGTGAATAATCCATGAAAAATGTAACAAATAATTATCTGAGTAATAAAAACAGATAAATTAGAATAATAGACAGGAAATTTCCACATTGGATAGAAAAAGAAAGATAAACTTAAAGGATGAGTTTAAAAAATTAAAATTTTCTTAGAAAAATGAAGGAAAACCTTTCTCAGGGTTTTCATAAGTGGACTTATAAACACTAGGAAATGTGCTAAGGAAGCCATCACATGCTGAAAGAAAGATCCAGTGGGACATTATATTAACTTTTTCTTGTTTATCTGCTAATTCTCAGGCCAAGTTATCAATGCTTTTTGTGGCAGCAGCAGAAATCATTATTTGCATACCAGCAGTGGGGCAATATTTAACTAGAAACCAAATTGCTCAAATGATCCTCCAATGAAAGTGTTTTAATTCAATCTGTGGATCATTCCAAGAGGCATCGGTATCTCTCAGCATGTGGGAAAAACTTTCCTATTCCCCCTTTACTGTGGGTGGCTCTTTGTGTGTCCCCCTTCCCCCAATTTATTTATCTGAAGTTCTGTAGTTTTTTCATTAGGGAAGTCTCCTCTGGTATCAAAACAGCAGAGTTTCTTCTTAAAACATTTTTTATATTTCCATATTCTTTTATATGATCATCTTTTTCAATAAAAGGATGTTGAGAGATGAGGAACCTTGGCTTTTGGGATGAGTTAAATCCATATAACATTTTCCATTTTATCAAAGGGGTTTAAATATCCCATTATGAGTTTGATAGACCTCCAGCTTCCATGTCAGACTTCCAGGCAGGAATTCCAAGTGACCCAAAGCTGTCCAGTTGGTCTGTGCCATGCCAGGATTCCCCCCAGTGCTCTTTGCTTTCCTTTCCCCCTCCAATGTCATACTTGATTTGAATTGCTGAAATTCACATCAAATTATTCTTTCAAATCTCATTAATATCCCATCTTTCCAGGGGGAAATGATAGGCAATATTTCAGGTTTTTTGCCTGTCACATAAAAGGGCAAAATTGAACCTTATAGCACAATGTTAAAGCTGTCCTGGAGCAGGCTCTGTTTGTCCTCATCATGAAATAAAAAATAGTGGTGGAAAAGCAGAGGAAAATAAATTGCACCTATGGTTAACCCTAGTAGGCATCCATGCCTGATAACACAATTATTACCAATTTGTAGCAGTTCAGAGTATCCCAGAATAATTTATATTTGTCTGTCAGGCCATCACTAATTCTTCTGGAGCCACCATCTTTCTCTACTCCACAGTTACCATCCCCAAAAACATTGTAATGGAGCTCCATGACTAAGCATTCCCAAAATGGTAACAGAATTTGCATAACTGAGATTTGGTGCAGAGAAAATCCACAAATTTCTCAGAGGAAAAAAAAAAATGGACCATGTAGTGGATATGTTAAAGTAGTGGCCAAGTAGAGTTTGAAACAGGAACTGTGAGTGTTTGGAGAGTTAAAAATAATGAAGGTTTCTAAAAAACATCCAAGAACAGAGGAATTTGAAGGTAAGATTATTTCATATTATTTTGGTCTAAAGGTAATTTTATCACTTCCTGTAGTCAAGATTTTTTGGTAAATAATCTTGATTTGCATATCTGCATGGTCAGTTATGCTCTGAGATAAATTCGCATGGTGCCTCAGAAGTACTGGAAATTGTGTATTTAAAAAAACTTTTGTTGTCTTCCGGTAATAATCTTAGGAATGGGGCATTAACTGAGATTTTTCCTGAAGAATTAGGGATTCCACAGTATTTACAGGCTCGATGCCCCATGATCCGTGTTGTTTTCAACCACAGTGACTGCCAAAACCCCTTGTACCATAAAACACAACAAGAAAAGCATTTTTTTGGTTTAAATTTTCTGCAATATGTCCCCTAAAGTTGGCTGAGGTTAAGCCCGTTTTAGTGAACCTCACACACATCTAAACCTGGCCCAAAAGTCAGTCTGGTGAGAGAGAGGCAGCCCTGAAAATAAATCCACTCTTGCAGTGCAGGATCCTTGGTACAGAAGTGTCAGTACCTCCTGCAGGCTGGCTGCACTGATTAAGGTAATAAAACTGATCAAGCAGTTTAATTAGGAAATATTCTTGAGGGACACTTTAGATCACAGTGCAGCCATGCACTGGTACAGACTCTCTTTTAATATTTTAAAATTTGTAGTGATCTAGCAAGGGTTGTCTTGGTAGAAACAATGCATAAGCAGCAAAGAAGCAGAGTTTGTTAAAGCAGAGTTTGTTAAAGCAGGGTTTGTTAAAGCAGGGCTTGTTTTAAGGCAGGGTTTGTTAAAGCAGGGTTTGTTAAAGCCAGCCTTATTTCCAACCTCCATTATCTTCCATTTTGCCTCTTTCCTGTTTCCCACTCGTGTGTTTTTACTTGTTGGTTTGGTTCTAAAAATCAGTAAGTGCTTATAGATGAGGAGCATGGCAACAGGAGTTGAAACAAAACCTCCCTAGAAATCCATAGAAAAAGGACATGGTAGTCTGGGACTGCTGTGCACAAATGCTGGAATAACTTCTGATAAAAGACACAGGGGCAAATATGCAACTGAAATTGTTAATGAAAAAAGGACATTTAGTACCAGGACAGGGGGAGGATGGTTTTAAGCTGAAGGAAGGGAGATTTCAGTGGGATATTGGGAAGGAATTCCTGGCTTTGAAGGTGGGGAGGCCCTGGCACAGGGTGCCCAGAGAAGCTGTGGCTGCCCCTGGATCCCTGGAAGTGTCCAAGGCCAGGCTGGACAGGGCTTGGAGCAACCTGGGACAGTGGGAGGTGTCCCTGCCCATGGCAGGGTGGGACTGGCTGAGCTTTAGGGTCCCTTCCAACCCAAACCGTTTTGGGATTCTGTGATTCTGTGGAAGTGAAAAGCACTGTTTATGTACAGAGGCACTGACACTGGTTTGCAGAGCATCAGACTGGAAATGGTTATGCTGCTGTAAAGGTAAATACGGGATTTACAGTTCAGAAATGGATAATTTTTCTAGATCTGTGTTAAACCAAGCCATCAGGGTGGTATTTCCGTTTTTACCCCGATCAAAGTGCATGATATTGTCATCCAACCAGATTCCAACAGGCTGGGGTGATGGAAAGCAGTCAAAACGTTTTGAAAAAGAATGTTAAGAGCTGTGGCCTCCTCCCCTGCTGCAGACCCTGGCAGGAGGATTGCACTGCCTGTTCTCACTGTATCGAGCCGGTCACTCCTGTTTCAATGGACAATCACATTCCAGCCCGTGCTGCATTTCAGGAAAGGATGACATTGTCTGTGTGCAGCTTTTGCAGCAAGTTCAGAGCTGCTGAGATGAGAGGCACTGGGTAAAGGCAGGATCATTATCAGCATCCTGCTGCTGGGAGGTTCTGCTCCTTATCGGATCAGGTAACCTGGCACAAAGCAATATTTACTGTCGAAGAGTAATGACAACCTTATCGACATTGTGCACTATTAACTCTTTCTTTGGCTCTGGAATATAGCAGAACTCCCCTGTTTCATTGTTCAGGGCGTTTTGGGGTTGCTAAAGGAGCAGAAAGAGTCCTTCGGGGCTGAAGTGCAAACCAAGTATGGAGCAAATAAAGGTTCTGAGTTTTGCGGGTACTTCACAAGTATTTTACAGGTATTTCACAAGTATTTCAAGAGTAACAATTCTTAATAGTGACAGGAAGACACAGTGAAATGCACAGAAATGGCAATTAATACCATTAGCAAGTGTAGCACAGGAAAGTTTCATTTTGGGTGCTTGCACTTCAGAATTCCATTCGTTCCAGAGTGCAGGGAAAGCGATCCAGGAAAGATCTGGATGGCTTCACCAGGGAAATGACACCTTCCAAACGGAATTGTTTTTGTGCACACACACGGCTCATTAATCAAGGAGAAAAACTGAAGCGTGTTATTCATCACATTTGCTGTGTTTGGATTTGAAGTGATGAGAATGATAATAATGATCCTGAGAATTATTATTAAGTAATATGAAGTGGTTTGTCTGAAGGAATGAATATGATTTGGCCTGTGAAGGTTCTGACATCTGGTACAAGCATATGGGTTGGAAATCATTAGATAATTGTTACAAAAATACAAGGGAAAAAGTCTTTTTAATGATAGAATTGAGGCCTTCAGGAGTGCTTCATGTTCTTCCCCCTGGAATGGAACCTTCCTGTCCCTGTTAAACCTCACAGCTCTCCAAAACTGTGCACTGCCTGTCAGGGTACTGAGTTTACTTCTTCGGGACATGCTCAAAGTAGCAAAGAGCTTTCTAAACTCATTTTTGGAAAATGTTTTCTGTAGCACTGATTTTTGAGTGGTAAATTGTCCTCTTTTCTAAATGTGTGTGTGCTGTGGATTCACCTTGCACTGCAGTGCCAAGAGTTTGAATGGATTTACTCAGTAGAAAGCTCTGATCAGAGAATCATGGAAGGGTTTGGGTTGGAAGGGACCTTAAAGCCCATCCAGTGCCATGGACAGGGACACCTCCCACTGTCCCAGGCTGCTCCAAGCCCTGTCCAACCTGGTGTTGAACAAGGAATGGGGAGTCCACAACCCCTCTGGACAACCTGTGCCAGGGCCTCACCACCTCTTTAGCCCAGAATTTCTCCCTAATTCCTCCTCTAACCTGGTGTGAGGTTTGGGGAAGTGCTCAGGTGAGCACTGGGGAGGTGCAGGGGGGTGAGTGACACGATGGCAGCGAGGGCAGGGACAGCAGCCGTGTTTGTGTGGGTCTGGGGAAAACCAGACAATTGGTAATTGTGGCGTGGTCCAGGAGCTCCCCAGATGCCCTGGGAGAGTCCCTCCCGTGGGGCCTTTCCTCTGGCAGGGGCTCAGAGAGCCTGTTTGGCTGCAGGCACTTCATCCCCTGCTGCAGGAGCAGGGAGTGCCCTGAGCCAAGAACATCCCTGAGGATTCTCCACCCCAGGACTGTGCTGAGCTGTCCCCAGGCCATGGAGGTCTCATCCAGGTGCCTTTGGTTCCCATGGTTCTGTCAGTAACTTTGAAATTGTAAGAATTGTGAGGGTTGGAATAAATAAAATGTAAAATAGAAGAATTAAAATGCCTGTATTTCCTTGAAGCCTTGCCTGAAACATTCCTGTCTAAAGCCAAGCCACCCCCACAGATCCCTTTGCTGGGTCATCACTAACTCATACCCAAGCATTAACCAGGAATTATTTACAGATCTCATCACCATAAAACCAAGCACTTGGTGAACCAAAGCCTCTGGGAAAATACAATATTAATTCTCTGTTCCTTACTTTGTGTATTTTGATTTCCTCTCTGATTCTGCTAAGCTGAAACATCTTCACAATTTATTCAACAAATATGACTTGCTGCAATCTTCTTTATGCTAAGAATTTAAGGAGAAAGGCCTTGGGCTGCACAGCATTATTAACATTGAGAGTACCTGCTGTTTCCCAGGTAGCTGTCAGCTCAGCATAAGGAAAAAAGCTAATTATTTTAAGCAGGTCAATCAGGAAGAAAACTGAAATTCTATGTGACAGTTAGAAATCTGTGCCCATTGACTTTAGCTGAAATTCGCTGCTGCAGAAATATGTGGCTGATGAAGAATCTGCTGGTAAAAATACACAGTGCAAATATTTAACAGTGTCATCTTAGCAGACTTGAAATTAAAGTATTGCATGCAAATTAGCTCCTTGATTTGCATTGGGATGAGGCTGAGAAGGATGGTGAGGAAAACAAGAAGATGCAAATAAAATAAGATAAAATAAATGAGAAGTGTGGAGGTAGATATCATCTTTCTTGATGTAACAACATTTTTCTGTGATAAAAATGGATAATTATAGAAAACTTCTCCGAGAATGGATAAGTCATCCTAAGTAATTAAATCATGATAGATTCTGCATTTTTATAAAATATTTATAAATTTTAAAAGGCTGAAATTACACTTGGGAGCATCAAATCCCTTGGAATTCAAAAGCATTTAAATACTTCAGTGTATTTACTTATGTTGAGGAAACACTGCTAGATTAAAAACTCAATAAATTCAACAAAAACATTTATTTCCCATATCATGTGGTACCACAAAAAGTTTTAATAGGGTGAAACATTTTACTACCCAGACTACTTATTCCAGCACTGAGTGTTCAGCTTGGATATTTCATTTATAGGGATGCAACAAATTAGAGAATTTTACTTTACAACAGTTATAATGGACTTTTTTGTTGGGATGTCCCATCCCTGGCAGTGTCCAAGGCCAGGTTGGACAGGGCTTGGAGCCTCCTGGAACAGTGGAAGGTGACCCTGTCCATGGCAGGGGTGGAACTGGATGGGGTTTAAGGTCCCTTCCAATCCAAAATGTTCTGGGATTCTGGATTTATTTAGGAAAACAATGATGGACAAGGATATGATCCCTCAAGCTGTTTACAAAACCAAACTGATTCAGAAACAAAAGCAAATGTCTCCTAAAATGTCAAGGAAAATCCACTTTTATTTTTTATTATCAGATAGTTCAAACCACTTTGTTCAGCCATAGGTGACATCAGCAGCCCCTGCACTGAATGGGCCACGAACATCCAGGGGGGCACTCCCAAAACATGGGATTATTCCCTGTATTTTCATGTCCATGACCAAACAAACCCCACAAATCAACTGTGTTTGGTGGCCCTGAAGACCCCAGTGGCAAAGGCACTTTTGGATCTTTTTGAACAAGATTTAAAGCCAAGTTTGTGGACTTGCTGAGCCAAACCCTGCCCTGGCTCTGTGAACCCAAAGAGCTCTTGCAGTGATCATTTGTCTGTTCCTGTGAACCTCCAGACACCTCTGCGTTTAGCTTGGCTCTAATCCCAAAACTGATTGGAGCAGAAATTCCTTGACTCCAGCAAACTCTCTTTAATAAGGCTTTTGCAATTTACAGTAATTTTTTTAAATAACAAAAATTCACATTTTCACAGCATTCAAGAGCTAAGCTTGTATCTTAAACTATGCATTAGACATACATTTTTGTTATCTGAATATACATTACCTGTATGTTCCTCTTAGAAAGAATAAACTTGTTTTTTCCTTTCAAGTGCATGAATGGAACTTTTCAAAGTGACTCCATTCTAGATATCTTAGGAGCTCCAGCTTCAAAAGAGATGCAGATACAGAAATAAAAAAAATTTTTAAAAAAAATTTAAAAATTAAAAAAAAAAATGAAAGGAAAGGAAAGAAGAAAAATAAAAGAGAGAGAAAGAGAGAGAAAAGCTAATTCACTTAATAAAAATGATGAGCTGCTCTGCATCGATTGCACGGATTCCAAGTTGGGGTCGGTTTTTCCTTAGCACGCAGTTCCCGGCATCCAGGTTGGCTTGGAAAAGGAGGGAGAATGGGAAGCACAGCCGGGATGACGGGAACGGGCTCCTTAACATTCCCCGCACCCCGGGCTCGGCAAAACCCCTTTCAGTCTCGGTGCTTTTCATTAAAGCAGCTCCTGCTTTGGTGCAGCCCCTCCCGAGCAGCGATTCCCCCGCATTTACATCACACAGGCGCTGGATGTGCCGAGCATCCTGCGGGAGGGACGTGATGTTATCCCGAAAAACAGCTCGGCATCAGCATGGAAATGAGAGAGGAGGAGGAGGAGCAGGCTGGGGGAGACATCAGAACATCAGACGAGACAGATGGGCTATTCTGGAACATTTGAAGAGCCAGCTCTTTTGGAAGGATACACCTGGGTCTTTGCAAGAGGCTGTGCAGAAAGTGCCGGCCTAGAATGGTGATCGTTCTCAAAAAACTGGAGTTGCAAAGATCAAACAAACGTCAAGACAAAGCAAAAATCCCTTCCTCAAGTGCACTAAGCCAATAGGTGTAAGCACCACAAAGGAGAATTGCAGCAAAACGAAGAATTTTCTGCCACTGAACTCCCTGGAGAAGCTCTGACTGTCATCAGCTTTGTCAAAACTCTTTAGTGTTCCTTTTTGATGGCCCTTTTTGGAAGGAAGGAAAGAATTTTAGACAGAAAATTATTCTAGTAGAGCAGCTCATATGCTCAGCCAAACTTTCTCCACGGAGAATGTGACGCTGTGACAAATCCCAGGCTGGAATTCCAAAACCTGCACAGGTGATTAATTACAGACCCTGATACCCTGTGCCTGGCTGCCACCTGGGGGTCACTGCAGCACCTGGAGCCCCCAGGCCACATGAATTTGGGAGGGTGGGAGGGCTCTGTGCCCTTTGGAAGGGACTCAGTGACTCTGGAGCAGGGCAAGGATAGCAGGGGATTTCCATCTTTCCAGTGTACAATATATTTGATCACCACTGAGATCAGTGCAAATGATACTCTCTTTGTGCATTAATTTCAGGTGTGGAACTCCACAGAACTAAAGCCATGGGTGATGTCCCAAACCAGAAGGATTCCAGGGGTGTGTTGCTTAATATTGCCAAGAACTTTGCCAATTATCCCATTCTCCTATTTCCCATGGAAGGGAGAATTATCTCTTCACAACCAGCCCTAGACACAGAAATACTTATTTTCACAATTTAATAGAGTAAAAATGCTATGCTCAATTTCTTCTCAGTTCTGCAGTGCACAGATCCTTGAGACACAAAATCCCACTTGGTGTCAGACATTACCAGAATTTGTAAAATTTGCTGGTTTCTGTCTTGGTACTCTCTGCATTATAGATTTTAATTAGCTCATGAATCTAGAGAGCACACTGGTTTTGTGTCTTGGTTCAAAACACACACCCAGCCTGTCTCTTTTTCACTTGAAGAACTGCATATAATATATATTTTTTTTCCTTTTTCTGTAATAAATATATCAGAAAAGATTGCCACTTCACAAAGAGCACAGCTGTCTGCCCTGCCATGTGTTGATGCCTCTGAGTTCAAAGAAAACTCCAGGCAATCCCCTGTGCTTCTTCCTAGACTTTATGATACCTCTAATCACAGAATGGATTTTATAGGAATTTCCATCACATCTCTTCCTCTTGATTCTATTTTTTCCCAGCTGATGTAATCTCACAGACTTCATTGGTAGGGGAAAAGAAAGAGAAGAGCGAGAAATTATCCTGACACTTTTTTCTCCAGGTTTCTGCCATTTGTCAGCCCTTCCACTAATGGTTGTTACAAAATTAAAAGGCACAGTTAGAACGTGGAGCACTAACACAGTCTGAGTTACACAGTTTTCACTTCAGTTTTTTGCATTTCTAACCAACAGCTCCATTTTAAGTGTTCCATCAGGAGAAAATGGAAGTAAGCAATTAAGGGGGAGGGGAAAAAAAGGAATAAAATGGTAACTAATTTGATTCTAGAAGACAGACTATTTGTTTATCTTACATAGATAGAGGCTCATTCCTCAGTACATTTTGTCTTAGAAGAGGGAGTGCTTCAAACACAGGAAGCAGCATCCCAGAATACTCCTAAAATGCAGGCTGATGGGCACGTTCTCTTCCTAAAATGCCTGATCCTGCTCATCCTGAGCTCAGTAGCTCAATTCAGAGCTCAGCTGAAGCTGCATCAGCTCCTGTAGTCACCAGTTCATGCAGGTCTTCAAAAAAAACACCAAAGTTCAGTCAAAGTGGATTTCCCTGGCCCAAGGCAGGAAGCTGGAGTGAGAACAGGACCTAATAAATCCCTGGGGTTGTTCTGAGAGGCAAATGCAGCAATTCTAAATGGGCCCTGCACTTTGCAGGAGGGGTTGCTGTGCTGAGTGTCAGGAAAGTGGGAACTGGAAGCTCTGGGGAGAGGCACAAATCGATCCCAGCAGCAAAGGGGCTTTCGGGGGTGGAGCTGCAAAAAGAATCGACAGAGGGATCACGAGGGGAGGCACGGATGAAAAACTGCTGTAGAAAATCACTTGTCTCTACTGAGAATCAAGAAGAAGTGGATTTCAAATCCCAGAGAGCTCTGCCCAGGAGCGGGGCAGTTTCTGGCTGGTTCTCTGGTGGTTCCCTCAGACACTTGTGGGTGTCCCTTTTGATAGATGACAACTCCAGCGAAGGGCAGTTCAGAAACACAAATGACAAAATGGGNAAGTAACCTTCAGCAGAATTATAATCCAGTTGTTTGCTTTTCTGGGAAAGCAGTATTGTTTACTGCAGACACATCTGGTGCACTGTTGTGGTCAGCAGCTCCCACTGAGTGTCTACAACATCTTCACTGGGGTGTTAATTCTTGAATTAATTTGGCTCAATTAGGAACATCTTCAATTCACATTGAATTTCACAAGTCTGACTGGGCCAATTTTCAGAATAAAGGCCAGACCTTTTTGCATGAGGAATTACCTTCCTCACCAACAGGACTTCACTCCAAAGAATTATCTATGATTTAATACAATCCTTTGATATTTGGGTCACCTGCCTGAAGAATTAAGGCTGGTTTTGCTTACAACTGAAATTCCCAGTCATCACGTTACCAGTTTGGCAAATCTGATCATTTTTACTGAGTTAATTTCCATCTCAACATAAGTCCTTTCTTTCCCTGACTTTTTAAGCTCATTCTGGCTTCTGGCAAGAATTCAGTAATGCTTCAGATATTAATGTTTATTTTTAAAATAAGTTTGTCCTTTAGGAAAAAAAAAAAGTTAAAGGTGCATGTGGCTCCTTAAACATTGTAGGGCTAAATGTTAAGTATGACAGTGGTGAGACCTCTCTTTTTAGTTTTACACAGTTTAAATTTGGATTTGTTCAAATGGGTTTTGACCAGTTAATTTGTCTTGACAACTCTCAGGGTCACATTTAGTTTATCCCCATAGGTGCCTTGTTCTGTAGGAGAATAAAATGCATTTGTCTCATCCAGTTGCCTTTCATTTCCATATTTCTGAGTAACTTTGAAATCATAAGAATTATGAGAATTGGATTAAATAAAATTTAAAACAGAATAGATAAAATGCCTCTATTTCCTTAAAGTCTTGCCTGAAAGATCCTCTGATGGACAAAATGACCACTGAGTGCTTCAAATGTTGGAAAATTCTGATGTTATTGCACCCATAAAGAAGGAACATTTCCTCCTTTAGTTCACAACCAGTCTCAAATACTTTCACAGAAGTATTTACATTATGGTTATGGAATTTCTATGTGTGGGAGGAGGCTCAATTTGCCTCAAATGCTGATATTCCATCCTTGGAGGACATCAAGTTACTCTAAAGGAAGCAAATCAGAAAGCACATGAAGCAATGGTTCATTTTGTGTGGGCAGGAAGCATTAGTATTAGAGAGTATTGCTCTCTAAAAATATATTGAATCCTAAACTAAGGCTCTGAGGGCACAGAAAATCTTTGAAAATGAGGTGCATGGAGAGAGTGTCTTTTAATGTCACAGCTGTTTGTAAAATGAAAGCAAACACTGAGCAGAGTTTCCTGAGCCCAGACACCTTGTGCAGCTTGTGACAACAGAAAATGGGTGACTAGAACAGACTGGGGCCAGGCAGGAGCTTTGTAAAAACATATCCATAAACTGATTAACACCAAAGCAAACCAACCAGAAGCTGAGTTACCATCCCTAATGGCAGGGGATTTTTCCTGCCATGGGTGTGGGAGCCATTCAGGCTCTGCTGCAGCCTTTGCTGTTGCTGTCAGCTGTGTTCTCCCACGCACAAAGAGCACCATTCCCTGGGACAGCAAACTGCACATCAGCACATGCTATGTAAATCACAGCCACTCAAAGCCTGCTCCCTCTATAGAGGAATATTCAGCCAGTCATCTCTCTTAATAACAGGCGTCTACAGCTGCCAAGAGGTCTGTTATTGTACCAAAATTCAAAGAACTCAGTGTCTGCAAGGAAGGGGCTCATGGGTTTGCACGTGAGTGGCAGCGAGAGTGGGAAATACAGTCAGGCTACAGCATAAATTGGAATTATATGACAAAAAGGACCAGAACAGGTGTTTCCATCTGTGGATAAGAAAATATGTAAATGGTTTTTAGATGCACAAGTCCCCTGAAACTCAATGGAGTTCAGGGTCTTGCTCACACAGCAAATGTGAGCTTCAACTCAGGTTCCCCTGGCCTGAATCCCACACGAAGTGAACACCTTTCACTTTGAAGCTGGAAGCAAAAGTCAGTGCACTTAATGAAGGGCAATCAGTTCACATCAAGATCACCACAGCAAGCAAACCATCCAGCCCAGTTTTCAGGGGAAAAAAAAAGACACTACAGAGGAGAGAGGTATCTGGCATTTTTCCAGAAAAATGAAGGTAGTAAACCCAGCAACATCTGCCCAGAAAAAGGAGAATATTAAATAAGTATTTAGAATAATTAAAGAGAAGCAGATGCATAATGCATGACTGTGAAAGGTGGGTATCTCAAAGAATGGCACAGTAATCAATAAAATACTGAAGGAGAAGCACAGAAAAAGCAAGATTACATCATGAGGGTGAGATCTCAGCTGTGCACCTGGGGAATTCTAAAAGGATCGTGTTTGCAACTGGAAAAGAACAGACAGAAGGTTATGCAGTGAAAGCCTAAATTTATACTGCTGCATTAAGTTCTCAGCCTTGAACTAGGAAAAGAATGATTTACCTTATACTGAAGGCAGTCAGAGACAACTGTATTTAATAAAACCAGAATAGCAGCTGACAATATCTGCTTTCATTGATTAGCAACTTCTATCAAGACAGAATTTACAGGAACAGCTTTCCAACCTCTCAGTCCACTGTTTCACAGCAGAAGCTTTCCCAACTCAAACTCTCAGGAATGAACCAAAGAACTAAAGCAGACTCACTAAGGAAAAATGATCTGGATATATTTTATTTCCAACAGGCACACTGGTTGACATGAAACCTTTAAAATGGGAGGCAGAGTGTTAAAAACCACATCAGTGTTTCAGGGATCCACATTCCATGCAAATACCTGCTGGGTTACAGCAGCTGAAGAGGACTCAGTGATTTTTAGGTCTTTTCCAACCTCAGTGATTCCTTGACTACAGTTTTGACAAGGAGCTGCAAATCTTCAGGGTCTGCTGCTGTGGAAAGTCCGTTCTGAAAATTCTCTGGATGAATTTGGACACTCTAAATTGTAGGGGTTTAACCTGGAGTTTTTGACAGTCTAGTTAAGGAAAAGCCACCACCTAGAAAAGTGGTGGGGGAAGGATGAATAATCTCTGAAAGGGGATAAAGAAACCTGATGGAAACATGATAAATCCACCTGGTGATGCCTCTAAATGTGCCACTGACACACCCTGAGTTCCACATCCAACCCTTGGATTCAGATCCCAATGCATTTAGATAATCTTGGATTTCTACTTTGTCCTTCTAATGAATCTTCAGGCTTCAGGGCTCTTCACAAGCTCTGCAATCTCCATCCTAGCACTGAGAGTACCCAGTCCTGCTGATGGAAGCTCAAAGTCTGACAAGGATGGTCCCTAGGAGATAAAATGGCCTTTTGGTTCACTCCTCTGAGACAGGGAATGACACAAAAGTGAGAGCTCTCACAGGCAACTGGAATATTCACATAAAATATCCATGGGAGGAATGGAAACCCACCAGAGGAGGAAGGGAGGAGGTGGAGTGAGGGAGTCTGTGCTGATGTCCTTGTCAGCTTTCCAGGTGAAGGCAGTGAGGGAATTCTGAGCAGTCTCCAGCTCAGCAGAGCAGTGATTCCCTGGGCTGCCTTCTCCTGAGAAGGACAAGTGTACAAGGCTGGCTTTCCATGGCATTTCCACGGGAGAGGCTCTGCAGGAATGCTGAGAGGACATACCTTCCAAACTGCCTCTGGATCCTTCAGGCTGACAGAAAGAGTGCATGTTTAGGTGGCTTTCACAGCTCATTTCAGTCCAGTCCAGTGGGCTACACATGAAAATTGCTTTCAGCAGCCCTGTCACATCCCAGTAGCTCAGCAGCCACTCTCACAGTGGGGCAGTGCTGTGTCCCTGAGAAGTGTCCCACAGGTTGTGCTACCATCATTGTGCATTTACACCACCAGACCTTCATGATTTATCCAACGACCAGCTTGTTGAAATTAACCTTTTACAATTGACTCCACTGGAAATAAATGGGTCAGTTATTTCCTTTCATGCCTTGTTGGTTTCAACCATGTTTCTCTTGGTTTTTAAGGTAATGGGTGAAGAGAATAATGTGGGAGCTATGAAATGCAAATTCACATGTGTATGTGGATAATTCATACACATTTATTTGCAAAAGCACGATTTGGTTTCATAAAGATGTCACAAATGTAAGGGACAGATAGTTGTTTCATTATTGAAAAAATCATTGTCTTTTCTACCTGTGAAATGCAGAAATGTTCTGCAATACAGCCAAGTAGCTTGTAAAATAAATGCTGTTTGACAAAACACAGGTTTCAAAAGAAACATTTTTCCAGTGCCAAATCAGCACTAAACCCCTTCTAAGAACAACCACATTACTGTTTAGGAGGAAGATTATTTCCCTTTTACCAGAATGGGTACAGAAATGTGAACTTTGAATTTTGGCTCTCCAGTTCTGACCTCGAGAGGTGCCAGTGAGAGCACAGATGGATGATGTAGCAGCAGCTTTCTGAAGTGCCACACAGAAAAATAAATCAATATTTATGAAATTTTCTGTCTCTTTGGAAGACAAAATTATGCTAAACTTCAATGCTTTCTGCAAAGTTCTTGGCTGTGGAAAAACTATCAAAATTATTTAGCAGACGATGTCTTTTTTTATAAAACTAGTGAGGAAGTTAGATTAAGTGTGTCTCTACTATTTTTGATAGTGTCAGATCCTATTCCATCTTGTTACTCCTGACAGCAAGTAAATATTTAACAACACTCAAAAGGTGAGTTGTCTGGAAAGAAGGAACAACATAAATATGTAAGTGAGAGTTGAGTACTGAGCTCATCAGTCTTTGGAAAAAGATTTTCTTACAATAAACCTTAATAATGCAGTCCTGTCCTATTGATAACTGCATGGTCACAGCCCTAACAAAATAAATTCATGTCCTTAAAGTTGCACAGCCAAAGGACTATTTTTTGGATTCCTGCAAAGATATAGATTAGATAGATACAGGTATAGATCACATAGATATAGATATAGATATAGATATAGATATAGATATAGATATATAGATATAGATGATATAGATACAGATATAGATGATATAGATATAGATATAGATATAGATATAGATATAGATATAGATATAGATATAGATATAGATATAGATAGATGTGGATGTAGATCTAGAGATAGATGATATAGACAGATACAGATTGATATTGATATAGATATGTGTGTGTGTGTTTGTACATCTAAATATGTGTGTGTGCATTTCCATATCTCAATATTGCCATACATATTTGTGCTCACAGAAGTTAATGCACACATTGCTGTGACTTGATAATGCCCACAGTTTTATCTCCCTGCTTTTAAATTAGTCAGATTCAATTATAGCCATAGCAGAACAATCTGGTTGATCCAAAGGGAAATATGTTTCGTTTTGTGTAAGTTTCCCACTATCATGTTTACCATTCAGGAGCAGTGAGGATTTGGAGTTTTTCCCTCTCTCCAGTGAAATTCTTCTTCATGAGATGGGATGCTTCCATCTTTTTCTTTTCAATTTTTATTTCTGAACTTCCTTCTCTCCAAACAATCTGAAAGCCATGAAAACGTGAATGCAGTGTGTTGTCTCTATCTTATTTGCCCAGCACTGGTTTCTATCTTGTACATTTTAAAGATTTAAGTAGTATTTAAAAACTCCAAGGAAAGGAAAGCCTGTGCCATGAGCCTGGCAATGTTCCTGCACCAGGCTGAAGTGAACTGATGGGTGGGACTCACCCCTCAGCCATTAAATTCCCATGAATCTGTCCATACCATCCACCCAGCATGTTGTAATTGTTCACGTTGGACAAATCCTGATTTTAAAGGCTTATTTGTTTATTTGGTATTTGCTTTCTTCTCAAACATAGTTTTGGTTTGATTCTCTCAGGCATTTGGAAAGGATATGTCCTGGTGCAAATAGCACTACTTTAAATATCCTACCAACATTTCTTGGCTCCAAGAAACCATATTTTAATGAATCTGTTGCACGATGGGTCCCAGCCTAACACTGAGCTGCTCTCAGAAAATGCAATCAATGTGCTCAGGTATTGAGGCCTAAAACATCCAATATCCTGAGCACACAGAAACTGCTCAGGGCAGAAAAGAGCCTGAAGATTATGATCCAGCTCTCCCTGCAGCCTCCAGAAAGCTGCTTGGAAAAAGACTCCGGAGCCTCTTTGATCTCCAATATGCAGAGAAAGGTGTGAGGGGACGGTTCTGAAAAACTCTGGGTTTTCATTACCACCTCCAGCTCTTTTAGCAAGAGCTGCAGCACTTGTCACTGATTAAATAACACACTTGGTCATTTAGTTAATTGCCTGAGTCTCAGAGATAAACAAAATCACTTGAGCAAAACTTGCTGCTGATTTTTACATATGATTTTTTTACTGATTTTTTTTAATATGATAATGGGCTTTTTGGTGTGGATTTAAAACATAATTTTCCTTAAATAATTAACATTTAAAAAATTGTCCTGATGTATGCTAAATACAGCACCATGATGGCAAGAGAAGACACTTTAAATATATAAATCTGAATAGTTACAGCCTCAGCACGCTTCTCCTTAAGGTCTCCATTCCTAAATAACCTGTTCATGTGAACAAGCTCCATGCATTTTGCTGTGCTAAAATATTCTGTGTAGGATATGGAAAATACAAGCACACCTCCAACACATAATGCTGTTTGGAAACTGGATCTCTCCAGAGGCAATTCCTGCCTTCTTAATTTCATGTTCCTATTTAGATTAAATATCAGGGAGAAATCCTTCCCTGTGAGGGTGGGGAGACCCTGGCACAGGGTGCCCAGAGAAGCTGTGGCTGCTCCTGGATCCCTGCAATGTCCAAGGCCAGGCTGGACAGGGCTTGGAGCAGCCTGGGCTAGTGGAAGGTGTGGGATGGGATGTGGGGCTGGGATGGGATGGGATGACCTCCAAGGTCTTTTCTACCCCAAAGCATCCTTGGATGCAGGGCCAAGGGAGGAAATTCAGGAAATTCAGGTCTGTGTCAGAGGATAAATAAATAAATAAATAAATAAATATACACACATACATACATGTATATACATGTGTACAGTTATACACATATCCACATATATGCATATATACACGTAAACATATATATATATATATACATATAT